>MU868492.1:84609-138476 GCA_036418205.1 Ostertagia ostertagi | reverse complement strand
TTAGTGAAAAAAGGTGCTGAGTTGGTTGGGGGATCATGCGGCGGCGCGGCACTCTGCTTGCCTGGAACGTTTGTGTACTTCGGGAAGTCCGTGAGCCAGAAGGAGTGTAGACAGTTTGAGGCGAAGGGTGGGGGTGAGGGTAGTCACTTGGCATGCGTGAAAATCTGGAATATTCGAAAGAGCGCCAGGCGCAGAGTGAAGCGCCGCCGCGTGGTCACAACTCCCCCAGCCAACTCAGTAGCGAAACAAAGGCCGAGTCACAGAGGGTTGGAAAAATGATGAGGCTTGCAAGTGGGTCTGGAACAATGTTGCTCAATGGGACAAAGGGTGGGAGGCAGACAGTCGCCGAAGCGACGCATGGCATGTTCGCGACATGATGGAAACTCGTCATTCCAGCTTTTCACGCATGTCAAGTGACTGCCCTTACCCCCTCCACCCCCTAGACTGGCTACACTCCCCCTGGGTCACGGACTCCCTCCCCGCACTGAAATTAACAATCAAATAACTAACAAAACAAATAACTAACTAACAATCAAATCAAATGTCTAGGATTTTCAAGAAATTGCTGTAGGCGGAGGCAGCGGGTCCCGCAGCGAATGGCGACCTTCAAAGACGTTGGCAAAGGGCTCCAGTCAGCAGGAGTATCAAATCATCGCTCCTAGTATGTGAACTGAAGGAATTTCCACTTTTCTACAGCACTCAATCAATACTGCGATTCCTAACCCCAATCGAGCCTCTGCGCAAAACCGATATTTTCAATCGATATCGATCGATAGCGTGACCCAACGAAATCTCACTTCTACTACAGCTCCCACTCAATACCACAATTCACAACCTTTTTCAAGTCCTCAAGTGATTCCCAGCCTTTTTCGGGCCCTCTGCACAAAAACCGATATTTTCAATCGATATCGATCGATAGCATGTGACCCGATAGAATTTCGACTTTTACCACGGCCCTCAATCAATACTGTGATTCCCAACCTCATTCGAGCCCTCTGCGCAAAAACCGATATTTTCAATCGATATCGATCGATAGCATGTGACCCGATAGAATTTCGACTTTTACCACGGCCCTCAATCAACACTGTGATTCCCAACCTCATTCGAGCCCTCTGCGCAAAAACCGATATTTTCAATCGATATCGATCGATAGCATGTGACCCGATAGAATTTCGACTTTTACCACGGCCCTCAATCAACACTGTGATTCCCAACCTCATTCGAGCCCTCTGCGCAAAACCGATATTTTCAATCGATATCGATCGATAGCATGTGACCCGATAGAATTTCGACTTTTACCGTGGCCTTCAATCAATACTCTGATTCCCAACCTTTCGAGCCCTCTGCAAAAACCGATATTTTCAATCGATATCGATCGATAGCATGTGACCCGTCGGAATTTCTACTACTACCGTGGCCTTCAATCAATCCTCTGATTCCCAACCTTTTTCGGGCCCTCTGCCACAAAACCGATATTTTCAATCGATATCGATCGATAGCATGTGACCCGTCGGAATTTCTACTACTACCGTGGCCTTCAATCAATACTCTGATTCCCAACCTTTTTCGGGCCTCTGCACAAAAACCGATATTTTCAATCGATATCGATCGATAGCATGTGACCCGTCGGAATTTCTACTATACTACCGTGGCCTTCAATCAATCCTCTGATTCCCAACCTTTTTCGGGCCCTCTGCACAAAACCGATATTTTCAATCGATATCGATCGATAGCATGTGACCCGTCGGAATTTCTACTACTACCGTGCCTTCAATCAATACTCTGATTCCCAACCTTTTTCGGGCCCTCTGCCCAAAAACCGATATTTTCAATCGATATCGATCGATAGCATGTGACCCGTCGGAATTTCTACTACTACCGTGGCCTTCAATCAATCCTCTGATTCCCAACCTTTTTCGGGCCCTCTGCACAAAAACCGATATTTTCAATCGATATCGATCGATAGCATGTGACCCGTCGGAATTTCTACTACTACCGTGGCCTTCAGTCAATACTCTGATTCCCGACCTTTTTCGGGCCCTCTGCACAAAAACCGATATTTTCAATCGATATCGATCGATAGCATGTGACCCGTCGGAATTTCTACTACTACCGTGGCCTCAATCAACTCTGATTCCCAACCTTTCGGGCCCTCTGCGCAAAAACCGATATTTTCAATCGATATCGATCGATAGCATGTGACCCGTCGGAATTTTCTACGTGACGGTGCGCGGTGGCGCGTGTCAGTCGAGGGTACGCGGCATTCCGCAGGCCTTTTCGGGCCCTCTGCACAGAATTCCGTATAGTTTTTCAATCGATATCGATCGATAGCATGTGACCCCGTCGGAATTTCTACTAACTACAATGGCCTTCAATCTATCCTCTGATTCCCAACCTTTTTCGGGCCCTCTGCACAAATCCGATATTTTCAATCGATATCGATCGATAGCATGTGACCCGTCGGAATTTCTACTACTACCGTGGCCTTCAGTCAATACTCTGATTCCCGACCTTTTCGGGCGCTCTGCCAAAAACCGATATTTTCAATCGATATCGATCGATAGCATGTGACCCGTCGGAATTTCTACTACTACCGTGGCCTTCAATCAATACTCTGATTCCCAACCCTTTCGGGCCCTCTGCAAAACCCGATATTTTCAATCGATATCGATCGATAGCATGTGACCCGTCGGAATTTACTACTACCGTGGCCTTCAAGTCAATACTCTGATTCCCGACCTTTTTCGGGCCCTCTGCGCAAAAACCGATATTTTCAATCGATATCGATCGATAGCATGTGACCCCGTCGGATTTCGCTACTACTACCGTGGCCTTCAATCGATCCTCTGATTCCCGACCTTTTTCGGGCGCTCTGCCCAAAAACCGATATTTTCAATCGATATCGATCGATAGCATGTGACCCGTCGGAATTTCTACTACTACCGTGGCCTTCAGTCAATACTCTGATTCCCACCTTTTTCGGGCCCTCTGCACAAATCCGATATTTTCAATCGATATCGATCGATAGCATGTGACCCGTCGGAATTTCTACTACTACCATGGCCTTCAATCAATACTCTGATTCCCAACCTTTTTCGGGCCCTCTGCACAAACCGATATTTTCAATCGATATCGATCGATAGCATGTGACCCGTCGGAATTTCTACTACTACCGTGGCCTTCAATCAATACCCTGATTCCCGACCTTTTCAGGCGCTCTGCCCAAAAACCGATATTTTCAATCGATATCGATCGATAGCATGTGACCCGTCGGAATTTCTACTACTACCGTGGCCTTCAATCAATACTCTGATTCCCGACCTTTTCGGGCGCTCTGCCCAAAAACCGATATTTTCAATCGATATCGATCGATAGCATGTGACCCGTCGGAATTTCTACTACTACCGTGGCCTTCAATCAATCCTCTGATTCCCAACCTTTTCGGGCCCTCTGCCCAAAAACCGATATTTTCAATCGATATCGATCGATAGCATGTGACCCGTCGGAATTTCGACTTTTACCGTGGCCTTCAATCAACTCTGATTCCCAACCTCATTCGAGCCCTCTGCGCAAAAACCGATATTTTCAATCGATATCGATCGATAGCATGTGACCCGATCGGAATTTCGACTTTTACCGTGGCCTTCAATCAATACTCTGATTCCCAACCTTTTCGAGCCCTCTGCGCAAAAACCGATATTTTCAATCGATATCGATCGATAGCATGTGACCCGTCGGAATTTCTACTACTACCGTGGCCTTCAATCAATACTCTGATTACCGACCTTTTTCGGGCGAAGACCTTTTTAGACCTTTTAGATTCAGTACCAGGTCTCAACATAAAAACATGGGAAGCATTTGTCAAGTTTCAGAAAAGATCGCTCTGCTGGCTGAGAGAAGATGATACAGCCAGTGTAACTTCACTGTGATAAGAAAAACATGCAATTCTGCTTTGAGAAGGAATGTATCTAGGGAACGCATTATGCGAGATTGGTTCTTCAGGTATGAGCCTTTAGGAACAAAGCTGCAAAACTGTTTAACGAACATCTAGGCAAAAGCAAGGCCTTGATGAACGGGATCGTACAAATAATGAAGACGGGAGTCATCCGAAACCGACCACAGAGTGTGCAGCATATATTCGCCGGTCATCCTAGTGACACCGAACTCGGCTGGGTGCACGCTGTGAGGAAGGAGGAAAAATGTCGTCAACTTATTCATCGAATTGATTCCTGCCGGCACCTTGAATCGTTGAGACGCGCGTGGAGGTGTGTGCTCAGACTCTTCCTTGCAACAGTAAGTAACTGTTTCCAAGATGGGTGATAGCGTAGGGTAAGACTACGCTTCTGCACGCAAACAGTGGAAGGGTTGCTAAATAAGTGGACGAAATTAAGCTGCCTTTGAATGTTGCCAAACATGGACCGCCTCCAGCAACTACTTCACTCAATTTCTGATGGCCTAGCACAATGCAAGATCCGAGAATCGAGTCATTTGACAACGCTGGACAATTTTCGTTAATAATAGAACATAGAACATTAGGAATTACGGGGATCCTTCACCACGGTAGCGCTAGACCGCCCACCGGAGAAGTTCGCTCTGTAAAATCCATTCAGAAATGGTTTGAAACCTCATCTGCCATCCTTGATATAGCCCAGGTATATCTCTAACAAAACACCAATTCCCCGCTTTTGAACTCAATTCTCGGAGGAGGAATCGCGTTTAGAATTGGGGCATGTCGAAACCGCCTTCCTACATCTTTAGACTTGCTGTAATTTGGACTTCTACCGGAAGGGTAGATATTAGCATGGATATGATTGACAACAATATGGTGAACATAATAGTTTTTATTCCAAAGGAGAAGGATGTGTTTCAGCAAAGTTGTGGTGTTTCAAAGTTTGGGGCTCAAAACGGCGGATACTTTTTGACCGACCTAATACTTATGACTAACATACTAATGTTGACGTGGCGTGACGAAACTGATCGCGGATCAGCTCTTATCAGTACTTATCGCTTTACGGCTCCTATCATCAGTGTTGTACTCCAGTCTCCTACACACCCCAGAGGTTTGAGCGCTCTGGAAAGTAAGGGAACGAAGTTATGAATTTCTGGTCCGACAGACAGACAACCACGAAGTACTCGTAAGTCTTCCGAGCTTGCGAGCTCTAATAGTGGCTCGGTTGATATATTGGTGGTCTTCACTTTGCTGATGGGCGACCGACACATATGAAGACATTCACACATACACAGGAACAAACCGACATGCCAGGTTGTGATTTGAATAGTGAAGACATAACACTCTATTTGGGAAATTTTTCCAGAAACACTTGAGCTGCGGTTCTGGCCATAATTCATTGGGTGGTTGTATAAATTTTAACAGCAGTGGTAGAGTGTATGTAAATGAGATGCTCAAATAACAACGGCTCCGCATAATGCAGAGTGTGAATGACCCAATATACTATTCGCTGGATACAGTAAAAAAAACCCTAACGAAACCTCGACCAGCTTATAAGGTGACAGGAAGCTGAAAAATGTAATCGCAAGATTAGAAGAACTAGGTAAGGTGCATGCTCCTCACCACTTCCCAGAAGCACGTGCTGCAATTTGCACACTTCAGCGGGACAACAAGGTTCGTACTGGCTTTCACGACATCCATCTTAACATCTGAAAAGTTTGTGCATTAGAGTCATAGAAGAATGTTGCGGGGTCAGAATGAATTGGTACGATTTTCTTCCCTTTGCACCTAGTTAAGAATGCCTCGCTTGCAGTCGTGTGGACAAATTTATGGCGTGCAACCTTTGCGGAAATTTTGAAGGGATTTAGCGAATGTACAGGGCCATTACACAATCCGAACAATTACAATAACAATTACCAGTCTGTAAAACGGCGTTTGATTGGAAAAACAACGTGTGAGGTACAGGGATTCATATAAGAGGTGAAATAGTCCACTTGGAAATTCCTTCACACAACTCCCACTATCCAAATATTCTTCTTCTTTCTTTATGAGTAAGTGAATGCTAGCATGACACCACACCCACTAAATGATTCTCAATGATAAGCTGTGACCTTCCCTGCAGCCGATCGTTCACATGTATATCCTTCATGCAGATTCTAAATGGCTGTGCAGATCTCGAACCACCCTCTATATCACATCCAAGACCTCCCGTTGAAAGGCAAAGGTCGGGATAATTGGTCGAAAATTAGCTTTTCCCGTCAAATATGCAGCAGTACGCAAGCGCGGACCATGTGCAGAAGTGACGGGGCGATTTGACAAGGTTTAGGCGCTAGGCGCCTAGGTTGGAGCATTGGCGCCGCCCCAACCCCATTGAGCCCGCCCACTGTTCCACGCGACCTTCCAAACAACACTGGAACACTAGATGTCAAGCCGTTGTTTGGAAGGTCGTAGGAGGATATTTTGTTCGACTGCCGTCTTCAACATCAAAGTCTATGTTACGGCCAGAACTTTGCAATTCATTCTAAGAAGAACAAAATTTTAAAATGGGAAAACAAACAAAAAAGCAGAAATAAGCAGAAACAATAGAAAAATTAGAAGAAATTAATTTCCATTGCTGATTTTTATGGCCGTGTCGGTTGTTGGCATGGAGCCAGCAGCTGCTGTGAACACGTTCAGACACGTAATCCTCCCAGCCCTGGCTTGTAAGTAACTAACGAAGAGGAGGTCATTATTTTGGACCTTTTCGGGGGTAACTCCTTTTTTTAATAAGGTTTGATTCAGTTAGCACCTGTGGCGTCATATTTGTACAAAGAACTCGTTTCATCTCGGAGTTTGCCTTCAAAGCAAAAGTACCAGCAGGGTTTTTACCTTCGACACTAATGGTGTGGAACGATGCGCTAGCCCTAGTCAAGAACAGAAGTGTGACTGAACAAAAAACTCACCTTGGAAAGCCGCTAGAAAGGGAGCTGAACGGCTTTGAAGTGGGCGTGGTTGAATCGGCTGAGGGACCGCACAACGGCCGATTCAACCACGCCCACTTGGAAGCTGTTTAGCTCCCTTCCTGGCGGCTTTCCAAGGTGAGTTCTTCTGTGCAGTCACACTTCTTAGTTAGCGGGCATAATGCAGTTTAGTTCTCGCCGCAAATAGTAGGTCAAGGGCCTCGTCGCCGCGCTATTTCGATTCAGGAGTGTAGCGTTACCCTTATCAGTGCAGTTCAGGCCATAAGTGAAGGAAAGGCTTTCTATGAGCACCTAATCGTGACTTTTGGCTCTGAAGAAAGATTCCACGATAAGAACGAAGGTCGGAGAAGAGGAAATTACTTAGTGGAAAGACATGTGGACACCCTAAGGGTGTTGACCGCTCGCAATTTGCATCGAAGGAATGCCTCGACAATCTAGCATGGCCTTCCATTTGGCGCTATTGGCCCAAAACGCCCACCGACTATCTAATCACTCGCCGCAGGTCTATACGCGGCGAGTGATTAGATAGCAGAGAGAGCGTAGCGTTGAAGAGGGCACAACGATGAGTCGCATCAATGCGGAATCAACGGGCAAGGAAGGGGTATCATTTCTCGGGTTCCAGGGCCGTTTTTCATTATCTCTTCCTCATCTCCGCTCTAGACCTTCCTTATTTCAATGCACACGTTGGCGACAGTGTGCAGCTGGCTTCTTCTTTCACACCCTAGCTGCTTATTTTTCGAGCATGCCCCTTTTTTTCTGATTTTTTGCATTTATCTCTTTGGTCACATCACAATGTGACCACAAAACGGTGTGGTTGACCGAAATGTTGAATATTCTCTACTTTAGCAAAGTTTTTCCAAATTCTGCAAATTCTTCAATTCGGTTCATTCGTAATTTCGTCTGCATTTTCAAAAATAAATATAACAAAGAGTAGTAGAAGAAAGTAGAGATCTATAAATATGTATAGCAGGACGTACAGTAGCGGTCAAAAGTTTGGAATTTTTTATTTTTCGATCTAGCGCGGCCGACACATAACGAAATTGTCCCAAATTTAGATATTACATACAAAATCAAGTTCAGAATACGACGGGAAGAATAATTTCCAAAAACCTATAATCATATTTGAGAAATAAGATTTTTTTCAAGTAATGGCGCGTCAAAAGTTTGGAAACTTTTTGTTTCCCTTATCATTATGATTCCTACTCTTCAATGTTTCACTTGTTTCTGTTAATTTTAGTTCAACCATTGAGTAATGTGTAATTTCAAAATGAATTCATATGCAAAGGAAGCAGTTTTTCCATGTCCTTTTTTAAACCCTACAATCCGGAATACGAAATTGAAACTGTTTCTTAGTAGTTCAGTCTCTACGGAAGCAATATTATCGAATGTTTCTAGCGTTATTGGAGTCGAGTAAGCATAAGAAGAATGATCATTCACAAAAAGTATCCTCACAAGAAAATTGGCCCTCCTCAAATACTTCGAAGGTGGTTGGCACGCCGTCCCCCCCCCGACATTCCCAACTAAGAGACGACTTTTTCTGGTTTTTTCCTAATCATATGAAAGTCCAAGTGCAGCCAACATCGGCCGCGACCTGGTGAATATTACGGATGATGTCCCAACAAGAAGCCATTGTTGGGCTTCAAGAGCAGGATGGCCCAACTGGCTTCCGCACACTAACGGCTAACATGGACCGAAGGCGAGAGGTGAAACTTTGTCCTCAGCGACGAATGGGATTTCTGTCTTCCTAGAAATGATGTTGTGGACCCTGTGAAGTGTTTTGTCAAATGGGAACCTCATTTTGAGTATAAGATTCCAACAGTCAGAAATAGTGGAAGTATTGTCATGGATGAAGATGTGTCCGACCATTCGGCGATTCCCCAGTTCTATGTATCCAGCGAAATGTGGGTTGGGCTAAGTACAAGTATAGTCTATAGAATACAATGCTTCCCTTCGATAGTCATACTAACTTACGTACTACTAATACTGATACAAATTTTGTGTTCAATCGACGGTTTGCGACGGATAAAAACCGAACCGTTGAAGAAATGGTTCACGCGATTTAAAAAGTACACCAGCTGATAGCTCTGCTCGAGATTTACAAGATGCTATATTTCAATTTTCGAAAGAGCTTCATCTAGGATTGCAGTAGTGGTAGGCCCATTATGTGACATTCCCCACTTTTAGAGGAGATGTTTTGTGGAAACCTGAGAAGATAGCGAGGAAATCTCTCCACCGGCGTAGACTACGGTTACTTCTCTGTAGGAATTAGGTAAAATATTTGGTCGCAGGTGAGCGTTCCTTCCGTGACCCCAAACATCACTGCTCGTCATGTCCTTGTGATATGATCATTTTTTTGCTTGTCCAGAAGGACCTTGGAACCTGAAATGTGCACCATTCGATTTCCCATGAAAAATACTATCGAATGGTGTACAACACAGGTTGCACACGAAACTTTTTTTTTTCACCTTTTTCTCCCCATTGGCGATCGTCTTTCCAGCCCTTGGCGGCCACGTGCGATTCACGTGCACCTCGCCGACCCGTTACCCTTCGCATCTCTCTCAATTGACTATTTAATTAATTACTACTTAAGCTCAATTATCATTCGAAAAAGGTAAACAGCTGATATTCAAGTCATCAAATTTTTTTTCCCTCGACAACTCCAGAGCTAATCTACTGAACTCGCAGTGATAGAAGGCTGGCTAGACTGGACGGCGTGCGGTCGATTACTCGATCCCCTGGCCGTGCGTGTGGAAAACGCCGCTTCTTGCCACTCCGTCAGCTGCATATAACCAATAATGATAAAGGATCCTACTTACTATAAAGCGTTTCGTCTGTCGTTCTGTCTGCCGTCTGTCGTCTGCCGTTCTGTATGTCTGTCACGAAATTCCCTAGCTTCTCGGGATCGGCCTGGAGAGACCGGGTCAAGTGTGGGATGGGTGGGCAAGGTCTCGCGAAGTACAAAACACACATCAGCTAAGCGGAGCCCCGCCCACAGTGGGCGTGGCGTGCATCGAAATGAGTGACGCTGACGACCAGGATTTCGGAAACTATACCAAAAAAGCCTCGAAACTGGGGGGAAAAAACGTAGGTAAAGGTGTGCATTGGTAAGAACTAAGGAGAACTAACCCGGGTGGGCGGGGCGTTCTCAAATTAAGCAGTGCTTAACAAAAAAATTGATAACTTGGTTAGGAGAAGGCCTACAAAAATTGGTGCAGGGAAGCAATGTCTAAGGTAATCCCGGCATACATGACGTGGGCGGAGGCCCGCCCACAATGGGCGGAGCGCGCTCTGAAGTGTACAGCATTTTCTACAAGTCCTCATAATTCGGGTCGGAGAAGTCTTAAGAGCCGGAAAAAGGTGGATAGAGGTGGGTGGAGGAGTGGAGGTCAACTGTCGGTGGTGGGATCAAAGTGGGCGGAGTTTGCGACAAAAATTCACAACTCGGTTCCAAGAAGTCCTGGAGACCGGGGAAAAGTGGATCGGATCTGACTATGAAGGTGAAGTCAATTGCCATTGGGGGGGCGCACCAGTGTGGGAGGGGTTCGTCAGAAATTTCGTAGTTTCGTTACAAGGAAGCAACCTTGTCAAAAATAATTTTGATTTTCACTACAGCGAAAGCAACCAAATGCTTGCCTTTTCTTGCCATTTCAATCATACATTTACAAGTGTACCTTACGGTGAATTTAACACACTAAATATCATTGAAAATGTTTAGCTGCATACAGGTTTTGCAGGTTTGAAGCACAAAATTCATGAATTTTACGCGAGGTGGCGGCACCTGCAAAATCGCTCTGGTCCCACGCGGCACCAGAAACGAAAAACGCGCGTTCGCCAAATCCGCATTCGAAGAGAGGTTACTGGCTATAGAGGCACTCTATGATTGAGCTATAGCGAACTTTGGTGTGTTAACATGTCCCCTAGAAGCAAGCAATAATGAAGATAAAGGCATCATTGGCGTGTTTTGCCCACAAGCGATGGGCCATGAGTGGCATCGACCATTTAAAATGACTTATACATAATAAGGAATACTAATTACAGATTTGATGGCTCGCACACTGTTTACGCATCAATTTTCGTTTTGTGCTGCTAAAAACTAGTCGGCAAAGGCCCTTGGAAGCAGCACAGGTGTTGTGGAAGCGATAACATCTGACACCACCTCAGAAGCGCGACACGTTCGTTCCCTCAGTTCCTAGTCTCCCTTATTTCCGCTTAGGACGAAGCTCCACTTACTCAACATCCATTCATTTATTGCACAACATGTTTTTGAGCAACTACAGAAGTTTCTCTCCCACATTAGGGAAATTGGCTTCTAACAGGTGGCACCAATTGCACTTATATGAGTGCAACGAGAGGCAGTCAGCATTAATCAAGGAGATTAAGAATTTTAACGACACTGCAACGTTTTTTTTCCTAATGACAAAAAAGCAACTAAAACTGATGGAGTGCTTTGCTAGGCAAACACATAGCTCAAGAGCTGCATGGTGTGCTGCATCAAAAAGACAACACGGCTCAATTTCAGAGTTACTTTATGAGGGAATCAGATGCACTGTGCGATTCAAAAGTATAAAGGCACTTTGAGTGAATAGAGTTTATCAGTGAAATCTATTCCACCTTGCAACTCACTTCCGATTCTGTGAGGATGCATACTAAATGCGTACCACGTCCCCAACGAGCTTGGATCGTTTGAGCTTTACACAAGAACAGCATCCATGCGATACCTTGATAGCACAACTGGGTTTCCCACAATATTTACTGCTTGAAACCAGCGTGGACCTGCTTCTCAAAAGCTTTCTAGAGCACTCACAAGGGAGGTCGTTCAGGGCAAGGTGCGCTTTTTCAAAAGGATTTTTTGCCATGCAGGTTGTTACGGTGGAACTTATTTATTCGGTCGGCGTTTTGAACAACTCTCATCTTCAGGACCTTAGCAGCTCCAGAAAAGCAAGCAATATTTTCAACATGTCCAGATTTCAAGAAGACCGAACATGGAATCTACTGACGAAGGTTTTTTGCGTGTTATAGGAACTCATGCGTGGTCTGCAGAACCAAGGTCTATTTTAGGTGAACGGCCCCGAGAAGGCAAAAAAGTGGATAGGAGATGGATCAATCCAAATCCTAAATTTTCTCAAAATGCCACCAGTGAACTAGGTTTCACATCCATTATCAAAACCACCAGTGATCATTTAACTCAGATTTTAACTGGATTATGGCGGAAAAAAGTTGTAACACCAGAAGGGCGCCAAATGGTGCCGAAGTGGCATAAATTGGAGTCGTCTGGAAAAATAAATGTCATATTCGTGATCAGAGCATTAGATATTCATTAGAAGTTTCAGGAAAAATTGAGATTTTGAGCCAGTTCCGAAAAATTGGCCATCAATAGGTCGGTCACTAGACGATGCGAATACCCATCCAACGGAAAATGAGTTTCCTCGTGATACTCCTCCAATAATAAGAAATTCCGCTACAGAATAGATAGTGGCAGGCAGCCAAGCTGGTGATGGGAAGCAGCACCCGCATGAGTTGAAGTCGACAGATTCTTCTCTCCTTCAATACCGTGAAATGTTGGGTCCTCGGCTTGGAGCGACTTCAGGACAGGGCGCGGTGGTGGATGTTCCCTATGAAACCGAGCTTTGATTCCGTGACTCATCAGGGTGATCCGCTTGATTTCCGAGCAGCGCTCGTCTTGGAGTCGCCCGCCAGCGTGCATGACAACCACGGTCCACGGTCCTTTTTCAAAGTTCGGTCAAAATTTCAATTTTTGTAGAAATTTCGCCTAGAGGGGTAAGTCGGGGTGCTGATCACGGACATCACGTTCGTTTTTGGCGTCGGCGCCATTTGGCGCTACAGATTTATTCTGCCAGTTTTTGATAGTAAACCCATTTGCAGGGGCTGCTGATGGTCCTGATTGTGAATATAGCGTTAAATTTGACGCTGAAGCAATTTGGCGCTCATTTGGAGGTGACAATCGAAAATGCAAAAGTTTGCCATGGAGCGGAGTCGAACCACAAAGCCCGTCCTTCAAGTCCATCTCGCTATCCATTCGACCACCAGACCACTGCGAATGGAAGGATGCCGACGATGCTTATGAAACCGCTTCACTTTTTCCAGCACTACCACTGACAGTATTCAATTTTTGGCGAATTTCGCCTTAGTTTTTGATACCATCTTTCTCAGCACCAGGGTGAATATCGGTCGAGGAAATCCTCGACAGGGGGTCGTACTTATCAGGCTGGGTCATGGGGGTCGTACTCGTGGGGGTCAGTAACATCAGTGGTGCAGATAGGAGTAAGAGGGTGTAGCGCAGCAGAAAACGAAGATATGTGACATGATTGAAATATTCTTTGCAGGTTCATTCGCTGCATTGTTCTACCTTTATGGAAGGAGGTATTTGAAAGCAGTACAAAGGAATGAAAGTGCATCTCCGCAAGGAACGGGCCACATGTGCACACGCGCTGCAAAGGCACCTCCTCTATCTGCCGCCCGCTCCCTCGCCCTTAATACCTCGTTGAGAATGACACTGTTGTTAGGGACGCTGTAGCAAAAACGACAATAGTTTTAGAAGGCCTGGACAAATGAAGCTGTTCCTTAGGTTTCAGGAGTTACGAGATGGTTACACTTTCTGTCTGTCAGGGCGGAAGTGGTGTAGTGGCAAGTGGCACGCTTACCACGCGAGCGGTCCGGGGATCAAATCCTGGGTCGTGAGTCGCCCGGGCCAACCAAGCCTTCCATCCCTCCGGGGTCGGTTAATTGGTACCAGACTTGTCTGGGAGGATAAAAACACTGACTTGTACATCGGCTGGCCCCCGCAAGTCATTGTATAGGCCACATCGCATTCAAACGCCACTACGAATGTACAAATGGAAGTAGAATGCGTGCCGCATCCCAAAAAGGGATTGATCAACGGCAAATGCTTTATCCTTTATCCTTTACACTTTCTGTCAACAGGTCAACATAATATGTATAACACCTTTCAATAGATTCTACAACTTGAGTGGAGGTCGGATGCATGGCCTATACTGAGACGAGATCGGACGATGACGATTGCCCCTTTTCTTATTGCTTATGTTGAAAAATGTATTCTAGACACATTTCGAGCGTTGCCAACGAATTACACTTGCAATGGTGAAGAAGGGAGCGGCTTTTTGAGCGGCCGAGAATCATCCTCGATATCCTCGACGCAAATATCTCCTCAACTAGAGAATGTAGAAGGAAGCTAAACATACTGTTAGAAAGCGCAAACCTTCCGCTTCCCAAAACTGTCTTCGCTTTCCCAAATCTTGCGAAATTAGAGAGATATTGCCTTTTAAGTGGCAAAAACTCGCATGAAAATTTCAGCATCCTCGACGCTCCCTCGACAAATTTTGAGAGACTATATCTCTTCGAATGGAAGGCTTTCATAGCAATTCAATGCTGCCTGATAGTAGCAAATCTAGCTCTATCTAACCTACCGCGTGCTGTTCAAAAGGTTGGAAATGGAGGAATGGAACCTTTTCATCGAGGGTGTAGATTTCGACGGTTTTTTTCGGGATTTCAGCAAATCTGACCCGCAGCTGCCGTTGAATCGGCCGTTGATGATACACTCGGCTGTTTTGATATACTCAAGCAGGAATAAGATTGAATCGCAACCCCGTGCCTTCAGGATTTCTGTGCATTTCTGAACGAACCTGCCTTGAGGTCACACAAAGTTAATGCCTCTTTCCTCGAGTCTATATTTCAGCAAATACACAAAAGCGTGTAGCGATGAAAGAAAGTGCAAAGATGGGGGGTCGTACTCCTGCGACAACGTCCTCGACACTATTTTCAACCTGCTCAGTACCCTTCAAGTATGCAGGATCTTCTGTACAAATCCGAAACGTCATTCCAAACTCTAAAAACCGCCATTTCTCAACAAGTTTTTTCGACCCTTTTTGGCTATCAGGGAACCGTTCAGCGAAAACGAAACACACAGCTTGTGGTCCACACATGAGTTCCTACAATATGCAAAAACCGTTTTGAAAAAGCGCACCTTGCCCCGAACGACCTCCCATGTTAGGTCCAAACATCATCCAGGCTAATCCATAACATTGATTTCGCCGACGCTTAGCCATTGCTTGGTGGATCGACTGCGGGAGTGACAGCGTTGTCGAGTGTGATGACGAAAGACAAGTGGCGATTCTAAGTTAAGAACGACAATAAATGATTCGCAAGAACATCTTCAGTAGCCGCTTTAGTGCGTACTATACGATAAGCGCGCCAGTGAGAGTATTTACTTACCCTTCCCGGATTCAGTAAGCAAAACCAGTCTGTTCCTACTTTTCTGCGAGGTGATTCAAGTTGAGCGGTTCATTCATCATGGACTTCCGCACAATACTTGGAGCTGAGCTGGCAGTTCTCCAGATTACAATTCCTGACGCAGAAGTTTCAAAGTTCACGACGGAGTTGGCGTGATGGCCTTTCTAAGATCACGCATAGTTCATGGATCCTCCATCCCAACTTGGAACAGCCGTTTTCAAGGGCGCCTTTATACCTTTGAGTTTGAAGGACTATAACAGCATAAGCGATTGGCGAAGACTTCTTTCTAGACCGCTTATTCAATTAAGTAACACGCATGAGAATTATTCAAAACTTCAACCGATTTACCTGGATAATTCTTCTTGCGGGAGAAGACAGTGCGGATAGCAGGGCGTACCGCAGCATCCTGTGACTCCAGCATAGCTTTGACTTCTACAGCATATTGGTCATACATAGAATTATCGAAAAAGTTTTCCCGTAACGAAGGGAGTAAAGAGAAGTAATAACAGTTCCCATGTCCGTCTTTCTTGAAACCTGGGCATTCTTCATGAGTGTTTTGTTAGTGCTGTGCCATACAGGTTTTTTAGGGTGGAATATTTATTATGCCTGACGTTTCGACGATTTCGTCGTTATCAAAGGCCTTAATTCCACCAGGACGGGCCGCTCAGCTCCGCGAGTCAATATAAAAAGTCTTTTTCCATTGACTCGCGGAGCTGAGCGGCCCGTCCTGGTGGAATTAAGGCCTTTGATAACGACGAAATCGTCGAAACGTCAGGCATAATAAATATTCCACCCTAAAAAACCTGTATGGCACAGCACTAACAAAAACACTCAAGTGGAATAGCAAAAATATCCTGACTATCCTAAAAAATATCACAAAGAGTCTAAAAGTTGCCATTGATCCAACATGTCTACCTGGCTTACATCAAGCTTAAAAAGCGTAAAATTATGTCCTTCGGCTCGAGTACGAGAAAGTATATCAAGTCCTTTAGTAGACGAGAATGTGCACCGTTCCTTGGCCTTCCCGGATTAGATCGAACCTGAAAAGATTTGTATCCACGGTGCAACAGTCCTTCATTGTCAAGACGTAGTTGTATGGGTACCGAAGCAAAAAGAAGGTTAACTAACTTCACGTCCAGTTCAAAAATCTCCTTGTTCAAAATTCCAGTAACTTTTATCTTCAAATCTTGACAATCGAATGATAGACTCGTATCCATGTTGAGGTCGTCAATTTCTATTCCCAATTGGCGGCCTGGAACGGTCCTACCTTGAAAAAAAAAGTCAGAGCAGCTTCATAATTCTAGATCCCGCGCATAAATTACAGCTTCAGACCACAATTGCAGAAGAATTTTGTTCGACTAAGTGAACTCTCTTTCACAGACTTTTCTGAAGCTATCATCGTGATTGTGCTCAAAGCATCCAGTATTCAACATGGTCCTACACCAATGAGCCGGCCCCCTCTGCTTTCTACTTGTGCCCGAATCTGCAATCACTCTAACGGAAGTGATATAGCATTTTTCAAGCTTGAATGAGAATCCGATTCGAAAGCCTGTCGAGGAAACGTCAGCTGATTGATCCGGCCAAACTTAACTTGCGCGTTCTGGGCGCAAACTGAAATGCTAAACTCATATCTGCCTTCAAAATAGCGAAACGATTTTTCGAGCAGAGTAGCAATGATATTTCTCAGCGCCACGTGACACAAATAACATCATCGCGTAGAAGCCTTTAGCCTAGAAGCCCATAGGTAAGCGTAAAGTTACCGGGGCAGTCTGCTCTCCCACTCGTGATCATTATACACATTCTGGTCATCATTATCGTGGCGCTGAACTCCTCTCTTATGAGCATCTTTTTATAGTCGTGTTCGACCTCACCTTGAATGGTGTGGAGTACAATGTGTGAAAGCATCGAACAGCCCAAGTAAAACTCCTAGAAAACGATGACTCCGGTGATAGGTGGACCTCACCCTCAATTTTTAAGCAACTAACAAAGAGGAAGTTCTGATTTTGGCTCCCATTCGGAAATACTTCCTGCATTTTTCTTCAAATTTGGTTCACTTAGCACCCAGTGGTTCATATTTGCATACGTAACTCCCTCATTTTATCCCTGATCTTTCCTTCAATTTTGGTGAAGGAGTCTGTCAACGCTATTACCGTTTCCTGCCTACTAGTAATGTCAGGGCTGACCCTATCCATGGTTTCGAGCGTTTGCAACCGAAGACACGCTACAATTGCGATAACGCAAGCAAGAGCCAAACACCATTTTTCTTCTCATGGGGATGGCTGACATTGGAGTCACTCCGATACCAACCTTCGATGATGGTTTGACGGACGTAGTGGTAAATGGATAGATGGTGCAGTGATTTTTCCAAGTGCAAAAGGTCAGGTTAGTTAGGAAGTTCTACTTAGCGAAAAATCTACCCCCAAACACGAATATCACCTCTGCTTTCCGCGAGAGACCCTGACGCGTGAGCTATCGCTGCCGCTGGTGGTTATGGACGAATAGTTCTCAAACTTTATGGGACCTACACGCAAATCATTTCGCGGCTAAGGGTAATGTATTAGCAGTGTTAACCGCTTTTTTAGTTATGTTGCTGAAGAGTAAAAAAGCAAACTTGAGAAGGAGTCGATCTCACGATCCCTTGCCTGTAATCTACTACCACTGCGTTTTTCCGCTTTATGATTTCATTCAGAAATTCGTTCTGAAGAGATACGAACGCATATTTGAGCCCAGCGTCCCACAAGCGCATGTCGATGTATATCTTACTGAAAATGGGAGGGGGTCGATTTGTACCTCTCCTCGCGTGAAGTCATGTCTGGGCTGCACAGAAATAGATAACAATCTCATTAGTTTAGCATCACGATGGAATATAACGATGTACCGAAACGCAAGTTGGAAGAATGCCTCCTAACAGCCTCCACTTCCTTCAGAGGTGCAAATTATGATCTTCAGAATTGTTTCATATAAATGCTTCTACAAAAGCTTTCCCATTAGAGTTATTGAATGTCCTCTTTGAGGATATGAGAGTGATTCTGGCGCTGACGCAAATTGCATCAACATAGCGCTACAACTTTTTTTTCAGCGAAGACATTGAAAGCTTGCATACAAGGGTAATCCAGCACCGTTATATTAGGTCGGTCCATAAGTCTTGCAACAAACTGGCCGAATTTTGAATTTAATATTTTCATTATCTTTTTGTTCCATTCATCCGGCATGCTACCCTCCATCAATATCTACAACCTATTGCCAACACACTAGTAGCTGCTCGATGCCTCCCTTGTAGGACTCTACTGAATTCTGATCGAAGAAAGATCAGATGTCGATTTTGACATCATCATAGTTAGGATGAGCTTTCTTCTCTAGGAGATGGTTTGGAGAGGGGAGCAGAAGGGCATTATTTGCACGAGGTCAGGGCTATAACGTGAATACGGAAGAACTCTCCGTCCAGAGTCTCGAAATTTTCCTGAATTTTCTTAGCAAGAGGTTTTTCAACGGTGTCATACAAAAGCAAACTTTGCCTTGTTTTTCTTTCGTATTAAAAGCGTTGCATTCGAGCTGTGGATAGTTGACTTTCGCGTTGACTGCGACATCTACACGGAGGGGTTTCCAGAGCTTAACTCCTCCCGTGTTCCACCAAAAATCCGAGAAGGCCCTACTTGGACGAGGTTGAACTTAAGCAATAAGATCTGAAGCGTTTGAGCTGGACTACCGCCGCTTGTTCATTTGTTAGTAAACTGTACCCACTCCTCATCTTCGGCAAATGTGATGGATGGTCAATCGTAGAATCCCTAGTAAGTCGACTTGAACATAACGGTGTCAGATCGTGTTTGGAGCTGAATCGGGCTCAAGGCACGTGGGGACCAAACTCTACATTTTCGGATCTTCACAAGTCTTTGGAGATGCCACAGTGCTGTCTCCTTGTCGCATCGGAATCGCTCTAGCAAATGATCGATACTCTATCCAGATCCCTTTTCAACAGCGTCAGATAGAGCATCGTGATTGTCAGTCACAGGGTGGTTGGAGTGTGGGTTATTTTCAAATAAAAAAGTCGCTGAGCAGAGTGAAGCGCCGTTGCACTGTGGTTTGAGAGAGCGTGCCCTCGCCTATCTTCTGGCCAATCCTTGGTCTAGCATGACTTGCGGAACATTCCAAGCAGTACTCGTAAAAATTAAGGGCAAAGAGCCCTCTCGCGAAATCGGTGTAATATCCATAACAAGTAGCGAGACAACGAGCTGGACCGTTGGCTGAAATTGCAAAGGTTGATGCTACGTCAGGAAATATGTTGCGGATTTTCAGGAGTTCTCCCTAAAATTCTATAGCATTAAATGTAGTTTGTTGCAAGACTTATGGACACTGCCTGACGCTGAAATAAACCAACATCAGAGTCCACGGCTGGTTCCTTATCGTTCGCAGAATTGATCTTATCTCTAAAGAAGTGTGGCTAATCCCACATACAGTGCAAAACTTGCAGAGAGCACGCTAGAAAAAGACTTGCCATTGGTAGTAATAACACACCTTATCAGTAATCAATGAAATAAAGATGCCTTCATGTTAGTGATTGTTGAGGTGCTGACAGAAGTAGTAGAGATTAGAGTCACGAGTGGGGATTAGGTCCTCAAGAGCAAGCCCCTTCTAGAGCGAGAAAGGAGGGTCCTCAAGGGCAGGAGGTACGGCAATGATGCATTCAGAAGTGCGAGAGAACAGCGCCGAGGCTTTCGTTTTGTGCTACCATCCTTATCAACCACGGCATATCCGTGGTCCCTGCGCCCTCTCACGCATGACGTCTATCTCACGTTTTTCTCTCGCTGCACTGTGTCTCTCCGTCCCTGGGCTTATAAAAGAAAATCAATTTGCTATGGCGCTTTTTGCTTTTTTCCCAACCAATGCTCCTCATTGCACTCCGTGCCTAATTTTCAAACGAAATAACGCATCAGTTCAATCCCGACTCGTGCCTTTCACAATCTTTTCCGCTGCTCTTCCTACCTTTGTGAACATTCAGAATCCTCCAGAAATCTAAATGGTGTAACAGTCGACCTAACTCTGTTACCATAATTGAGCATGTTGTAATAACAAGATATAGTTATCATTTGCAGTTGTTCTGATTTACATTAGTTACCCGAATACGTCACACCAGGGCTATCCCTAAAGTATTGGGGGTGTCACGCGGCGGTGCGGCGCTCTCAGAGGTGCGAGCCATCGTACTTTTCAAAGCCGTGACTCTTTTCAAGTGCACTAGATTGAATCAATTAAAGGAAGCGGTCACGCTGGCTTCCACGCTGGATTTGCTACCCTCGCGTTATCAATCGATAAGGTGTGAGGCAGTAATTGTTGGACGAGTGTAAGCCCATGGAAGATATGATACGATGAGATAAGAAGGTGCGGCTGCTTGATAAGAGGTGCACTCCAGAATGAAAACGGGACGATAACGATAACGGTATCATATCTAGCACGCTCTTATCGCACCCCTTTCCACATCGATAAGTCCGTTGATAAGGCGCCACTGCCACTGAAACTTCACGTGTTCTAACATTGGGCAGGACCCTATCCACTCCAATACATAGCTTCCCTTATCGTTTCCATGAAAATTATCGTGACCACTTCCTTTAATAGAGCGCTGTGAACTAGACGTGGCTGCTTGGCTGAGACCTGCGCTATCAGACAAGTTCAGTCACTATATCAAAACGTCAAAAGTGGCCCCGTAGAAGATTTTTTGAGTACGCCGAGAGACTATCCTGCGTTGCGTTGTCACTTTCAATGGCAACAGCTTTTTCCATGAACGAGGTTGAACAAATGCAAGGCTTTCTTCTTGTTTATAAGTCTACTAGGGTCCTGCAAGGCTTCAACTCAAATTTTCAATTTTCAAATTTTTATGTTCACGGACTTGACCTTGGGAACTGCTTTTCTTGCTAAGTAATAGACTCCTCCCTTACATTTTAGACGCTCTCATCCTCTTCTCAAACTTACATTTCCATTGCAACGGGACAAGGACGAAGAACATCCGGCTCCGTGCCCACCTCTTCGATTCCGCTGTCCTTCCTGCCCTACGCCTCAGAGACTTGGACTCTGCGCAGGCAGGACGAGCATGCGGTCAGCGTTATCCAACGCGCTGTCGAGAGGACGATGCTAGGAGTAACCCTATACACGCAAGTGCAGAGGGGAATCCGGAGTTCCGAACTACGCCAACGATCGAAGATCAGGGACGCTGCCGTTTTCGCCAAGGAATCGAAGATAAGGTGGGCCGGACACGTCATGCGATTTTGCGATGACCGTTGGACCAGAGCGGTTACCGACTGGATCCCTCGGGACGTCAAACGAACACCTGGACGACCGCCGGCCCGATGGTCAGACTTCTTCACGAAAGCTCTGAACGAAAGGAATGAAGCGAGGAGGATCCACTGGACCACTCTTGCACGCGACAGGGACGAATGGAGACGTTGCTGGCGCCCGCTCGAGCAAATTCGATGATCAACGGGACGACAGGTGATACAGGTGAAGTGATCTCGATATGTAATTGTGAGGGACTAAGAGGGGGGACGGTCGGCAGACTCATCAGAACCTGATCATGGACGCGACTAACAAGAACTTTGCACTATGCACGACCATCAACACTATTGTCGCTTCAGCAGGCTTACCTCTCAACAAGGAAACTCTCTGGAGTCAAACGAAACGGCTGAAACCGTTTTGCAAGATCTATCTTGCTGTCCGCTTGTTAGCAAGGCCGTACATGGACTTGCCAAAAAGGGACAGCAAAATAGTTCCGGGGTATGAAATTTATTTTGACAAACAGTTTTGGTTTACATTCAGCCGGCACCAGTACAGCGCTGGAACAAATGAGCCACCAGAACAAATGCCATCGTAATCGTGACCAGAATGCTTAATAATTCGCGTGCAAGTTTCCAATGAAGCTTGGTGAAGACAGGTGTTGTGCCGCGTTCATGAAATTGGCGCCCGCGCTAAAAATAAGTATGATATTCGTGATCAAGGCAATCAGCAACCTCTATGGGGGGGGGGGACTTCAGTGGAAACACTTTGTTTTCTCAACTCCTCACTATTTTAAACAGGGTCATGAGGGGCGATGTGTCACATACCATGATCGACTACACGTAACTGCCTTGAACAGCGCTAAACCATTTTGAAGAGCGCTCGGCGGTAACGAATGTGTTGAAGGGTGCTAACGCGAAATGGACTGAGATTTTAGTTGAACATGCTACTGGCAAACAATTACTAACACAATTACATGTTCTCTAATATGTGCTCATACGATTCTCGATGTCCATTTGTTTCGTAATATACATATCTGAGTCCGGGTTCGTGCTTGATGCTCAGTTTTTTGAATCACCACCAAAATTGTCAGAAAATCAATCAAGGAGATGTACCACTTCTTCACACCCTAATCCAAATATTCCACTCTTACGTTGTCCACAAAACCGTGCCTTTTTCCAATTTAGGGCTTTTTTCAGCACAACTGAACTGTCACCCTGGACCTCGTCGAATCTACACTCAAGCAACCTTACCACAGAGGCGCCGAGAAAGAAACCTTGTGGGGAATTTGGGAACGTCATAACCAAGTTCTGAATGGATATCCGACTAATTTCGGTTATCGTTAATGAGGAAAATTTCCCTGAAGTAATCTAATCATTCTCGTGCGCTGGACTTCTCACGCCGCAGGCCTAAAATTTGTCCTAACCATAAGTATCCTATCGAAAACAAGAGCAAGACCTAGTGCTTAAAGCGAGGATTACGATAAGTTTGGACTGGGTTCATAGTGGAAGTGGAGATGCTGAATAATGCCCCAGTGGCGAAAAAAGCAAAGAAATCCGTCAAGAACGCGCAAAATGGGACCCCTTTCTTTGCCCGTTGACCTCCGATAATGGACGAGCTAGCAACCAATTAGGAGGTCGTTTGCACATGTTATGCTGATAGCCTCTATCATTTCAGCAAGCATCATGCTTTGATTGATCACGCATCCCATGAAAAGTTATAGGATACACTCTGGAAGTGGAATATCTCGTCACATTGGCAATCGAAGGGCGCTGCTGCTGGGGGCGGAGCACAGACCGTGGCGGGGCTCAGAAAGGAATGGCAAGCCTTGTACGCTGCAACTAGCGCACCTTTGACCACAAAAACGCAACATTTCGTTTCCTTGGGCCCCTGACTACTGCTTCCAATGGTGCATGTACTTCCACGCTGCATACGCACTTTATCGTAATCTCTCGCTTTAAAGCAGAAAAGGCTTTCAATGTGATTCAAGAACATGGGCGCTTCAGAGGGAGAATTTTAGCCCAGAAGGCCGCCATGGCTTAGCGGTTTACCAGAGAAAACAACCTGAAAAGAAAAAAGCACGGCTCCTTGGACAACTCAATAGCGGAATGTCTAGAAGAGATAGTAGCTGAGCACTTTACAATATAGAAACATTGCCATTTATAAAAAATCGACAGGGGTAACCTGATTTTTTCGCCGAAGTCTTCTCTGCAGCTCGATGATTTGTCCATATGAGAATTTGTAATATGGTCGCAATTCTGAAATTCGCTTTTTTAGGTTGTTACTGACAGTAATATCGAGTGACTGTATGAAACACGCGCTCCTTCAAACACGTAGCTCAGCGTGGTTGATCCGACAAACATACATACACACAACATACATAAACGAATTAAATCAGTCACAATTCTCTTAAAACTGGAGGCTGAAGAAGGGCCAACATGTTTATGGAAGTGAAGGGAGGCTCCTTGAACGTGCGCGATGATGCACGTACCTCTGTGGAGGGCGCACCCCCAGCGGCCTAGCAGGGCCGTACCGGGAGCGGTAAATCCCCGTCATTGCTGCCTACGCCCAACGATTGGTTACCTCCTTGCCGTCGGACTCTAGCCGTTTTCGCTAGGAGTCACAGTAAAACGTCTACGTTGATGACGTAAGCAGCGATGAGACTCGTTCCAACGAGGAAATCAGCGGCGAGGCATGGGTCCCGACCAATGTATTTGGAGGTGATTTTTCTTCGTCCTCGATCACTGACTACTTCTACCTTCATCTCCAATGAGCGGTCAATTTATCAAAATTCGTTTTTAAGTTGAAGCAAGGTGAAAAGGTCACCTACATTAGGCTTCACTGCATAAATTAACGAATTCTTTGTTCAATAGTTTCAATATGAGCTGAAGAGGCGATTACAGCTTGTTATTGGCTGATTAATCTTGTCTTTTCCTCCTCAAGGTATGGTGCTACTTGT
The DNA here is from genome assembly GCA_036418205.1 of Ostertagia ostertagi. Classification (NCBI taxonomy): domain Eukaryota; kingdom Metazoa; phylum Nematoda; class Chromadorea; order Rhabditida; family Trichostrongylidae; genus Ostertagia; species Ostertagia ostertagi. Next base: position 114,082 of record MU868492.1, on the reverse strand, counting down.
TCTCGCTCAAGAAGAAACTATGCTCAGATCAAAATAAAAATCGCAGAGGAAATAAACAAAAAGATCAAAAAGGCAAAAGATGTGAGTCAGAGGACAGTGTTTCCAGCCTTGAAGACAGTAGGCTTCATCCCTGCGAGAGTGACACTACCCAGGTAGTGTTGGCATAAACGCGAGATTGCAAGGATAGTCGATAGCAGGGTGAATATCGGTTGAAAAAATCCTCGAAAGGGGATCGTGGATCACGGGGGGTCGTACTCGTGGGGTCAGTAACATCAGTGGCATCGTGGTGCAGATAGGAGTAAGAGGGTGTAGCGCAGCAGAAAACGAAGGATATGTGAAAAACATGATATAAAATATTCTTTGCAGGTTCAGTCGCTCCATTCCTTTACCTTTATGAGAAGGCGTACTTGAAAGCTGTACAAAGAAAGAAAACGCAAGTTCCCAAGAAGCCGCCGCCCGCTACCTAACCTACTTACTATAAAGCACTTCGTCTGCCGGGATCCGCCTAGAGGGACCGGGTCAAGTGTGGGCGGGTGGGCAAGGTCTCACGAAGTACAAAACACACATCAGCTAAGCGGAGCCCCGCCCACAGTGGGCGTGGCGTGCGTCGAAATGAACTGTACTGACGACCAAGATTTCGAATTCAGTGACAAAACGACCTCGAAACTGGGCCAAAAAGTGGGTAAAGGTGTGCATTGGTAAGTCACATCGAATTAGGGAGACCCACCCCCGGTGGGCGGGGCGTTCTCCAAAAAAGCAGTGCTTTATGAAAAATTTCATAACTCGGTTGGGAGAAAGCCTACAGAGCAGAAAACAAATTGGTGTAGGGAGCAATGTCTAAGGTGTTTCCCAGCATACATGACGTGGGCGGAGGCCCGCCCACAATGGGCGGAGCGCGCTCTGAAGTGTACAGCATTTTCTACAAGTCCTCATAATTCGGGCCGGGAAGTCTTAAGAGCCGGAAAAAGGTGGATAGAGGTGGGTGGAGGAGTGGAGGCCAGCTGTCATCGGTGGGCGGGGCTTGACCAAAGTGGGCGGAGTTTGCCAAAAGGGTCGCAAGGTCCTAGAGATAGGGGAAAACGGGGTTAGAGGTTGGCGAGGGAAAAGAGGTCAACTGCTATTAGTGGGCGGAGCACGCACCTAAGTGGGCGGAGTTTGCCAAAAGTGTCGTAATTTGGTTCCAAGAGGTCCCAGAGACCGGTGAAAAAAGGGGTAGAGGTCGGCGAAAGGAAGGGGCCAAATGCTATTGGTGGGCGGGGCACGCACCGAAGTAGGCGGAGTTTGCCACGAGATTTATTGTCCGGAAGCAGTCCGGAGACCGGAAAAAGAGGATATCTCTTCGAATGGAAAGCTTTCATAGCAATTCAATACTGCCTGATAGTAGCAAATCTAGCTCTATCTAACCCTACCGCGTGCTGTTCAAAAGGTTGGGAAATGGAGGAATGGAACCTTTTCATCGAGGGTGTAGATTTCGACGGTTTTTTTCGGGATTTCAGCAAATCTGACCCAGTGACAATCGCGCCGCAGCTGCCGTTGAATCGGCCGTTGATTGATACACTCGGCTGTTTTGATATACTCAAGCAGGAAGAATCAAGATTAAATCGCAACCCCGTGCCTTCAGGATTTCTGTGCATTTCTGAACGAACCTGCCTTTGAGGTCACACAAAGTTAATGCCTCTTTCCTCGAGTCGATATTTCAGTAAATACACAAAAGTGTGCAGCGATGAAAGAAGTGCATAGATGACAAGATAAGGCGTCCATAACATTATTTTGCAGGATTTTTTTGATTAATTGATTAAATTATTACGTACGCCCTTTTTAAGGGGACCGTGCCTAGACCTCGACTTCAGGGGGTCTTACTTGGAGAATGCTATGGTTTCAAGCGGGGTTTTAGCAAAGCATGACCCAAGGATCAAGCGCGGCTCAGCTGCCGGTTAATGGGAGACGTGCGGTCCTCCTCCTAGGGTCGCCTCAGCGCCGTCGCACGCAGCGATCGCACTCGCCGCGCGCAGAGATCAAAGCGGCGAACGCGTTGTGGTGGTTCAATGTGGCGGTGTGGCGGTCGTTCGGCCTATCGCTAGCATTTTGCCAGTTCGAAACTTGGCTGATGAAACTGCTATTATTTGCTAGATCACTACCGTTTTACTGAAGGTGAAGGTGAATTTACTCATTTTGAAGTAACTGGAATCGGTTTATAGACGTCGCGTTTATTGTCTTTTTCTATCGAATCCCGTTTTAATCCCATGCACTCACAATGCCAATAGAGGATTGAGTGGCGGTAGAAACGAGACGGTTTTAGCACTCTTCAAATCTTTTTTGGAGTTTGAGTGGAATGTCGTTGATTTTTCGATTCGTTACTGCCGAATATGCAACTGGACGCTGTTTGGTTTCACTGACCCCGTTTCTCCCCAATGGCGTGAAAGAGAGTAGATCATGCAGTATGGCGATATGTTTTCACATGACGCCCATACTACATGACGTTACCACGCAGTTTACTATCGTTCATTCAGACTGTTTCAGAAAGTTCCAATGTTCTCCGCAGCTGGTTTCTTAATTTCCAAACTTAATTTCTGCGCTCATGTCCATGGGGGACATCAAAGTGGAAGAGCCTTACTGTGCTTGGGACTAAGCCACCTCGTCACTTGACAATCAAATGTAAAGGGCTGCAACGGTGGACAACAGCATGGACTAGTACAAAACCTCCACATCGCGAATTCGCCGCGCACGCGGCGAGTACGAACGCGCCTGCAAGGAGCTCACCCCAGGAAGGAAACGCTACGCACTCCCGGTGAATCGGCCCCCCTTGATTTATGCAACTTTCCCATTGCTCGCAGTGAATCGCTACGATTTCTGTATTTATTTGTATTTTAGTGCTATCGTTGTTATCATTTGTTCGTTTCGGTTATTCTATGGTAGCAATTGTACACGATTTTTTTCGTCTTTCCAAGCCGACCAGGCTTCCGTTCTTCCACTACCGTACAGTGGCCTCGGAAGAATGGAAGGTTTGACTGGCACAGACGACACACGATCCAGAATTTGAGCCTCTGACCGCGCGCCTATAGCTCAAGTAAATATTTTTCGTGTTTGTAAACGATTCGGCACTTCCTGATACTTGCACTCCTTCGCGTTACTGTGCTACGATGACAAGTACCGAAACGTCTTCTTTAGAATCCAAGTTAGAGGGTCGTCAAAACCCCGATTTTCGAGAAGGGGCTTTACTTATAACCACGTCCTCGACATGATTTTCACCCTGGTCGAAGGTAAAGTCCAAAAGTGTGGGCCTGCAAGGGCCAAGCGCTTTCGATTAAATGAAAAGAAGTCTACTGCTTACCAGAAGGCAAGTGAGTCCTTATGCATCATGAGCGCTCTCATTTTATGCTAAGTAATGGAGAACACAATAAGGTGCCCCCAAATTAGATTTTCACCTTCGAACCTTTCTGTTCGTAAACACTGGCTCTTCTTCAGGTGGTTAACATAGGGCTGTCACCTCTTACCAGCAGTAATGACTTTATTCCGCCAGCTGAAGACTGTGACAAATTTCGCAGAGTTCGCTCTTCTTGCAGAGAAAGGGATAGTGCCAAAACTCTACCCTTCAAAACTTGCTTCTACATGCACTATGAGAACCTACACTCTTCACTTTTCGCGCTTGTGGTACTTGCAGTATTATATTTAGTACGACGCGTTGTATCAGGTAGTGTCAAGAGCATCAAAAACACATTTGATAGATTCCGTGTTGTTGTTGGTACGCCATACAGGTTGTTACGGCAGATCGGTCCCCGTTTTGAACAATTCGTCGTCTTCAGGACCTTACTGCTACTCCACCAGCGTCACGCAGCCAGCCAATTCTCAGTAGATATGAAAAAATTTCCTGCTGATACTGCTGCTTCTCTCGAATTCTTCTCACCGCTATATCCGCAGATTCGTGAATTCGTGATTGCCTGCAGCTTGTGCGGCTCCACTTTGGAGTGTAATCTCGAGAGCTCCCGTCGTTGCTAGGCGACTCCACGCTCTTGCCACTATCTTGAATTTCTCTTCGATAATGGGATATTCCCATAAATTGTGCAATCCCGAATTGAATCACATTTCGGAATAGCAGCGAGTCGGTTGTCGGTGGAAGAAGATGTAGTCTATCTCGCTATAGAATTGTGTCACAGTGACTCCCAAAGTCCAATCGAAGGTGAGAAGGCTTATGGAACTGTGAGTTACCATGGATGGTGTTGGTCGACATGATAAACTCCGACAGTCTTTCCCCTGCTCATTCCACTCTATTCTGTGAGTACCGGTGTAAAGTATAGTCAGCCGTTCCTCTTGGCCCCCCTTCTTTGGAAACCTTGTGTGCTGCTCACTGCGATGCCTTTCCTAGTGGACTGGTGCCTTAGCTCTTATGTCAGAAACTCTTCCTTACGCAGCCAGAAACATAACGACCCGATTAATACAACCGAACAAACTCTTCTGCAGCCGAAGACACACAAGAGATAGTTGCCACCATCTTGACGCAGTTGTTGGAGCCCTACATTCCTTCAGTCCACACACCATGCTTCCGATGCTAATGCTCACAAGCGATATAAGTTCGGCAAAGCTTGCTAACAAGGATCGAACCCACCTGACCAACATACCGATCGAAATGAAACACACTCATGAGAATCGAACCACCGTGGCAATGATATGATATGGTATCTCTCGCAGCAGAGTGCTTTCAATTCTTATCAAGTCTCAACCGGTTCATTTTGTAGAGCGTTGAGCTTATGGAAGAATAAGCAAGCGTTCTCCTGGTGGAAGGAGAAGGAGGAAGTAAGACATGGACCGCATTGCACGTCCCTCCCTCCCACATATATAAGGCTTTTTATGCGCTACTCCATGAGAGTGGGTGTGGCAACCATTATGTTGTGCAAGGAGAGAAAAATGTATTGAAAGGAAGACTTCTTTGAAAGCCTTGTGTGCTCTTCACTGCGGTGCCTTTCCTAGTGGACTGGTGCCTTAGCTCTTATGTCAGAAACTCTTGCTTACGCAGCCAGAAACATAACGACCCGATTAATACAACCGAACAAACTCTTCTGCAGCCGAAGACACACAAGAGATAGTTGCCACCATCTTGACGCAGTTGTTGGAGCCCTACATTCCTTCAGTCCACACACCATGCTTCCGATGCTAATGCTCACAAGCGATATAAGTTCGGCAAAGCTTGCTAACAAGGATCGAACCCACCTGACCAACATACCGATCGAAATGAAACACACTCATGAGAATCGAACCACCGTGGCAATGATATGATATGGTATCTCTCGCAGCAGAGTGCTTTCAATTCTTATCAAGTCTCAACCGGTTCATTTTGTAGAGCGTTGAGCTTATGGAAGAATAAGCAAGCGTTCTCCTGGTGGAAGGAGAAGGAGGAAGTAAGACATGGACCGCATTGCACGTCCCTCCCTCCCACATATAAGGCTTTTTATGCGCTACTCCATGAGAGTGGGTGTGGCAACCATTATGTTGTGCAAGGAGAGAAAAATGTATTGAAAGGAAGACTTCTTTGAAAGCCTTGTGTGCTCTTCACTGCGGTGCCTTTCCTAGTGGACTGGTGCCTTAGCTCTTATGTCAGAAACTCTTCCTTACGCAGCCAGAAACATAACGACCCGATGTTGGGCAAGGAGAGAAAAATGTATTGAAAGGAAGACTTCTTTGAAAGCCTTGTGTGCTCTTCACTGCGGTGCCTTTCCTAGTGGACTGGTGCCTTAGCTCTTATGTCAGAAACTCTTGCTTACGCAGCCAGAAACATAACGACCCGATTAATACAACCGAACAAACTCTTCTGCAGCCGAAGACACACAAGAGATAGTTGCCACCATCTTGACGCAGTTGTTGGAGCCCTAGATTCCTTCAGTCCACACACCATGCTTCCGATGCTAATGCTCACAAGCGATATAAGTTCGGCAAAGCTTGCTAACAAGGATCGAACCCACCTGACCAACATACCGATCGAAATGAAACACACTCATGAGAATCGAACCACCGTGGCAATGATATGATATGGTATCTCTTGCAGCAGAGTGTTTTCAATTCTTATCAAGTCTCAACCGGTTCATTTTGTAGAGTGTTGAGCTTATGGAAGAATAAGCAAGCGTTCTCCTGGTGGAAGGAGAAGGAGGAAGTAAGACATGGACCGCATTGCACGTCCCTCCCTCCCACATGTGTATAAGTATTTTTATGCACTACTCCATGAGATTAGGTGTGGCAACCATTATGTTGGGCAAGGAGAGAAAAATGTATTGAAAGGAAGACTCCTTTGAAAGCCTTGTGTGCTTTTCACTGCGGTGCCTTTCCTAGTGGACTGGTGCCTTAGCTCTTATGTCAGAAACTCTTCCTTACGCAGCCAGAAACATAACGACCCGATTAATACAACCGAACAAACTCTTCTGCAGCCGAAGACACACAAGAGATAGTTGCCACCATCTTGACGCAGTTGTTGGAGCCCTACATTCCTTCAGTCCACACACCATGCTTCCGATGCTAATGCTCACAAGCGATATAAGTTCGGCAAAGCTTGCTAACAAGGATCGAACCCACCTGACCAACATACCGATCGAAATGAAACACACTCATGAGAATCGAACCACCGTGGCAATGATATGATATGGTATCTCTTGCAGCAGAGTGTTTTCAATTCTTATCAAGTCTCAACCCGGTTCATTTTGTAGAGTGTTGAGCTTATGGAAGAATAAGCAAGCGTTCTCCTGGTGGAAGGAGAAGGAGGAAGTAAGACATGGACCGCATTGCACGTCCCTCCCTCCCACATATAAGGCTTTTTATGCGCTACTCCATGAGAGTGGGTGTGGCAACCATTATGTTGTGCAAGGAGAGAAAAATGTATTGAAAGGAAGACTTCTTTGAAAGCCTTGTGTGCTCTTCACTGCGGTGCCTTTCCTAGTGGACTGGTGCCTTAGCTCTTATGTCAGAAACTCTTCCTTACGCAGCCAGAAACATAACGACCCGATGTTGGGCAAGGAGAGAAAAATGTATTGAAAGGAAGACTTCTTTGAAAGCCTTGTGTGCTCTTCACTGCGGTGCCTTTCCTAGTGGACTGGTGCCTTAGCTCTTATGTCAGAAACTCTTCCTTACGCAGCCAGAAACATAACGACCCGATTAATACAACCGAACAAACTCTTCTGCAGCCGAAGACACACAAGAGATAGTTGCCACCATCTTGACGCAGTTGTTGGAGCCCTACATTCCTTCAGTCCACACACCATGCTTCCGATGCTAATGCTCACAAGCGATATAAGTTCGGCAAAGCTTGCTAACAAGGATCGAACCCACCTGACCAACATACCGATCGAAATGAAACACACTCATGAGAATCGAACCACCGTGGCAATGATATGATATGGTATCTCTCGCAGCAGAGTGTTTTCAATTCTTATCAAGTCTCAACCGGTTCATTTTGTAGAGTGTTGAGCTTATGGAAGAATAAGCAAGCGTTCTCCTGGTGGAAGGAGAAGGAGGAAGTAAGACATGGACCGCATTGCACGTCCCTCCCTCCCACATATAAGGCTTTTTATGCGCTACTCCATGAGAGTGGGTGTGGCAACCATTATGTTGTGCAAGGAGAGAAAAATGTATTGAAAGGAAGACTTCTTTGAAAGCCTTGTGTGCTCTTCACTGCGGTGCCTTTCCTAGTGGACTGGTGCCTTAGCTCTTATGTCAGAAACTCTTGCTTACGCAGCCAGAAACATAACGACCCGATTAATACAACCGAACAAACTCTTCTGCAGCCGAAGACACACAAGAGATAGTTGCCACCATCTTGACGCAGTTGTTGGAGCCCTAGATTCCTTCAGTCCACACACCATGCTTCCGATGCTAATGCTCACAAGCGATATAAGTTCGGCAAAGCTTGCTAACAAGGATCGAACCCACCTGACCAACATACCGATCGAAATGAAACACACTCATGAGAATCGAACCACCGTGGCAATGATATGATATGGTATCTCTCGCAGCAGAGTGCTTTCAATTCTTATCAAGTCTCAACCGGTTCATTTTGTAGAGCGTTGAGCTTATGGAAGAATAAGCAAGCGTTCTCCTGGTGGAAGGAGAAGGAGGAAGTAAGACATGGACCGCATTGCACGTCCCTCCCTCCCACATATAAGGCTTTTTATGCGCTACTCCATGAGAGTGGGTGTGGCAAACATTATGTTGTGCAAGGAGAGAAAAATGTATTGAAAGGAAGACTTCTTTGAAAGCCTTGTGTGCTCTTCACTGCGGTGCCTTTCCTAGTGGACTGGTGCGTTAGCTCTTATGACAGAAACTCTTCCTTACGCAGCCAGAAACATAACGACCCGATTAATACAACCGAACAAACTCTTCTGCAGCCGAAGACACACAAGAGATAGTTGCCACCATCTTGACGCAGTTGTTGGAGCCCTAGATTCCTTCAGTCCACACACCATGCTTCCGATGCTAATGCTCACAAGCGCTACGATATAAGTCCGGCAAAGCTTGCTAACAAGGATCGAACCCACCTGACCAACATACCGATCGAAATGAAACACACTCATGAGAATCGAACCACCGTGGCAATGATATGATATGGTATCTCTCGCAGCAGAGTGCTTTCAATTCTTATCAAGTCTCAACCGGTTCATTTTGTAGAGCGTTGAGCTTATGGAAGAATAAGCAAGCGTTCTCCTGGTGGAAGGAGAAGGAGGAAGTAAGACATGGACCGCATTGCACGTCCCTTCCTCCCACATATGTATAAGGCTTTTTATGCGCTACTCCATAAGATTAGGTGTGGCAACCATTATGTTGTGCAAGGAGAGAAAAATGTAATGGAAGGAAGGCTTCTTTTAAAGCCTTGTGTGCTCTTCACTGCGGTGCCTTTCCTAGTGGACTGGTGCCTTAGCTCTTATGTCAGAAACTCTTGCTTACGCAGCCAGAAACATAACGACCCGATTAATACAACCGAACAAACTCTTCTGCAGCCGAAGACACACAAGAGATAGTTGCCACCATCTTGACGCAGTTGTTGGAGCCCTAGATTCCTTCAGTCCACACACCATGCTTCCGATGCTAATGCTCACAAGCGATATAAGTTCGGCAAAGCTTGCTAACAAGGATCGAACCCACCTGACCAGGATACCGATCGAAATGAAACACACTCACTCAACACGAAAAACGCACCACTATGGAAATGATATATGTATGTATGTACAGTGCCGTGCAGTGAAGTGTCCTCAGACAATAAGAAGGTCATCCAACCTTCTTATTTTCTTGAATTTTCTTGTTTATATATCTGGAGAACTTGTTACTATTCCGAGATTCTACAACTTTTTACTATTAGAGGGCAAAATTTTCGTGAATTTCTCATATTTCGACCATAAAGACGTACGTCTGGCTTCAAAGATAAGGCAATCCCGATGTTCCACCACGTTTTGTAAATATCCATGCCAGCGGCGATTTGAAAGAAGAGACAAGTTTCCAAGGAACATAGTGGTCTATGGCCATATGCAGAACGGACAATAGGAGTTCATATTTGTCGTTTACAGTGCTCCTTGTTTCAAGCAAATCGACTCATCGAATCTGTGCGAGATCTAAGTAGAGGTCAACAAAACTACAATCAGAATATAGTCGGCAATAAACAGGCATAGCTAAAGATTCGTAATGAGTGACTTCGAAGAAGATGCTACTGTGATCACTAAGCCCAACAGGTGGGTGTATTTCCAGGTTTCGCACTAGGTTTTTGATGCTACTAAAAACCAAGTCGAGAATATGATCTTTTCTAGTGGGTTCTTTCATATGCTGTGTAAACCAATGAGAAAAAAGGAATTCGTGAACGGAGGTCAAAGTAGTGCTACTAATGCTTTCGTTGAATTTTGGTTCATTAAAGTCACCTACAATTATAGAGTGAACCTCACATGCAACCATGTCACTAATAGTAGTTTTGACGAGTTGTTCGGTTTTGCTCATCGAACATGATGGACTTCTGTAGACTGATAATTCGAAGACTCGACCTCTCATGAAAAATATCGGCACATAGTATTTCATAACCATCCTTAACAATTCTCTGAATACCAATGAGACCGAAAGTCTAGAATAAACCTTAATACTACTCCACTCCTGATTTTTTAGGACGGTCACATCTTTAAATATTATAGGCCTCATTTGAGCTGCATAGAAGGGAAGATAAATTATAGCTTTTTTTGAGCCATGTCTCTGCGAAAGCGTATATATCGTATTTGTGGGCTAAAACTGTTTCATGTACCGAGTTTTTTGAGATTGACCTGACGTTTGCATAAAAAAATAGGAGACTACTCATTGTGGACCGCAGAAACTTTGTAAGTTTTTCTGAACAATACAAGAACTACCATTCATTATTTGAGGGTGAGCCTCTACATTCCCCGATATATAGGCATTATTAACCAGTGAAGTGCGAAGCTCGTTCTTAGTGTGGCCTTTACGCTGCTCCCGTCTCCGCTCTCTTTGCTCTTTTGTGAGAGATTCTCTTAGGAAAACCCTTTCAGAGAATAGAAGCGGAGCCGTGCGGCTCTTCTTAAAGCTATACGTTGAAAGACACGTGAGGGGAACATAATCTTGATAAGTCGATTTATTCCTTGTGATGGTTTACCCAGTCTGTAAACCGTCACAGGAAGATTACATTCTATGCCGAGAAAATCGACGATGTTACAAACGTGATAGAAGTCAAAAGACATTCGCTCCCAAACACTAGTTGATTTGCACTCACGTATACCGCTTATTACAATCGAATGTTGTCTTTCTAGTTCCTCACATGATTTGTCATGATCAATACTAGAAGTAACATTTTCAGTAGCTTTCTGAACAACTGATCTAGGGGGAAGACATGGCTTAGAGCTGTCAGGAATTGTCTCACAAAAATTCTTATCACGCAATTCTTCGAGTTCATTTTTAAGAGATAGGTTTTCCTTGCGGAGAGTTGAGTTCAATCATCATTGCACTTATGACCTTCTTCACAGGATCGGTAGCGCGTCGGAATTTCACAATATCATCCACTTTTGATTGTAGGTCTAACCAGCTAGCGGTCTGTCCATTTTCATGACCATTGGGGATATGACGAACGTCCATTGACGAATCGATAGGTAGATCCATACTGATAGCACAGCAAGTAGAACAGAAATGAGTAGAAAAGCTAATCAATACAAAACTGAAACTATACGTCGAAACTGTGTACCTGATCTGGTGGCAACCTTACTTCTGTTGAATTTGACTTAGGAGCCACACTTAGCAACGCAGTTGTATATTGCTTTCGAGATATATCCAAATATATAGGATTTACCTTTTATACATCACTTTCAGCTGCTAGCGTTTATCCAAATATTCAGGTGACTATGTATAGAATAGGCAACTGTTGTCGAACACGACCAGGTGTCCGAAGGTTGTATTTGAAAAATTGAATCACAGTAAGACCATTCAAAGTATAGCACCACACGCTCAGTGAAGAGCAGGTTTACCTGCACCGGTGGCAATGATTCTTCTTTGAAATTGCTTAGATGCCACACTAAGCTGCTCGCTCCGAGTTGAGATCTTGCCCTTCTTGCCTTTAGAAACGAGGCTTCTTGCCGAAAATAGTGAAGCAGTTGAGCCAAACAAGAGCTCAAGTGCAAGCAACCGCTCGGGGTGAGGTCAAGATGTCGAATGATATCTATGACATACACTGCGACGCATAATCTTAGTTCCACCTACAAATTTCACAAAAACTAGAATTTGGAGATGTTTTTGAGAAGGACTCTACAGACAAATTGTGACACATGCAAATGCGAATCTGAATATTATCACGGAAATCCAGTCTGAGGAAGCAAAAAAATTTTATCCTCATTTTTTCGAAAACACCCGACCTGCCTATGACGCAAAATCGTAGTTCCACCACATGTTTCTCTGCTATTTTGCTTTTACCCAATCAAATTTTGAAAGTATTACCCACTCTAGTCCCTTAGCTTATAGCAAAGGCAAAACCGCTGTCATACTTCCGTAAAAGTAAAACCCTTGCAAAAGAGGCGCAGGAGTTGTTGAAGTGTCAGCTCACGCTAGAATTAGCGTGAGCTGACAATTAGGTGGCTTCATAACGAACAAGTTTCTCAAGGATGCTACAGGATATGATTCTGGAAAGAACTGATTACTATCGGACCGAGATAAGCGCCGTATCGCGAGAAAATAATACGATTTCATCCAGACGGGTACCGAAATCAAAACTTCTTCAAAAGTTAGTGTTTTAATGGAATCAGTTTCACGTGTTTTACAACACGCTCGTGACAGTCCATGTCTAGGGGATAAGAAATACGCTTTCTGTGAAAAGAAATCAGAGAGAAAAGCGAGCCATATTTCTTTGAAAGCTCAGCCAGTTCGAGTGAAGCGGTGGCACTCTTTCATTTGCGACTTTTAGTTTGCGTATTTCTTTCTCTTAGCGTTTTTCTTTCTCAAATCGGTTTTTTACTTCGTAGCACACATGTATGGAGAAGAAAATGATCAGGAGGATGGTCAGAGGTTCCAAAATATCACAGATAAAAAAGTGTCCTCACTTCGCTCTACTTAGCAAAACTTTTTGAAAAAAATGGCTCGTTTTCTTCTCTAATTTCTTTTCACTGAAAGCGTTTTTCTTATCTCCCAGACATGGACTGTGAGCGTGTTTTAAAACACGTGAAACTGCTTCCATTGAGACACTAACTTTTGAAGAAGTTCTGATTTCGGTACCCGGCTGGATAAAGTTGTATTATTTTCTCACGATACGGGGCTTATCTCGGTCGGATAGTAATCAGGGTTTTTCCAGAATTATATCCTGTAGCATTCTTGAAAAACTTGATCGTTATGAAGCCACCCCGACAAATTTTAGCGTGAGCCGACACTTCAACAACTCCTGCGTCTCTTTTGCTAGGGTTTTCCTTTTATGGAAGTTCGACAGCGGTTTTGCCTTTGCTATAAGCTAAGGGACTAGAGTGGGCGATAATTTCAAAATTTGATTGCGTAAAAGCAAAATGCAGCAGAGAAACATGTGGTGGAACTATGATTTTGCATTATGGGCAGGTCGGGTCTTTTCGAAGAAATGAGGATTAAAATTTTTGGCTTTCTCAAACTGGATTTCCGTTATAATACTCAGATTCGCATTAGCATATGTCACAATTTATCTGTACAGCCCTTTTCAAAAATATCTCCAAATTCTAGTCTTTGGAAAATTTGTAGGTGGAACTAAGATTATGCGTCGCAGTGTATATATGATATGATATCTCTCGCAGCAGAGTGTTGCTAAATTCTTATCAATTCTCAAGCGATACTTTCTGCAGTGCAATGAGATTTTAAAAGAAGCAGAGGAGCGGCTTCTACTAGAAGAAGAAGGTAGAGCTGCGACTCGAGCACCACTGCTCTCACGTGTGTATCACCTTTATCACTTTATCACCTAAGTCACCTGTCGTCCCGTCGACCATCGATTTGCTCGAGCGGGCGCCAGCAACGTCTCCATTCATCCCTGTTGCGTGCCATAGTTGCCCAGTTGACCTTCCTCGCTCGAAGGACACGATGTCCGTCATTTCTTTCGTTTAGAGCTTTCGTGCAGAAATATGATAATCGAGCCGTCCAGGTGTTCGTTTGACGTCCCGAGGGGTCCAGTGGGTAACCGCTCTGGTCCAACCACAGAATCACATAACGTGTCCGGCCCACCTTATCTTCGATTCCTTGGCGAAAACGGCAGCGTCCCTGATCTACAATCGTTGGCGTAGTTTGGCACTCCGGATCCCCCCCCCGCACTTGCGTGTATAGGGTTACTCCTAGCATCGTCCTCCCGACAGCGCGTTGGATAACGCTGGCCGCATGCTGTCCTGCCTGCGCAGAGTTCAAGTCTCTGAGGCGTAGGTTAGGGGAGGAAGGACTGCGGAATCGAAGAGGTGGGCACGGAGCCGGATGTTCTTCGTCTTCTTCACTACTCTCCCGATGTTCTTATACGCTCCCCAAGCCGCCCTTCCCTCCTGCTCAGCTCTGGAGCTAGATCGTTCATCATATCGACTTCCCGACCTAGGTGCGTTCGGTGATGTTCGTTTGGTTGAGCATGAACGGGGCATTAAGAACCGGTCCATTTCTTGTAAATAACGTGTTCGTTAGGTTCAGCTGCAGACCGACCTTACCACAAAACCAGTCAGCTCGCACTGCTTGCTCGATGTTCGGCGTTATGAGAATGATATCGTCAGCAAACCGAAGATGGTATAGTCGCCGGCCGTTGACCTTCACTCTCTTATCTTCCCATCGCGATCGACGCTGAAGAGTTTGGGCGAGATGGTGTCGCCCTGTCGAACCCCTTCCTTAACATCGATGATAAGCTCCTTGTAGATGGTGATATCATGGTTGTAAAGTTGCTGTAGAGCTCATGAAGAATCGTTATGTACTGAGTAGGAATGCCCTGGTTGCCCAAGGTTTCGATGACCGCTTCTGTCTCCACAGAGTTGAAGGCTCCTTACAAATCGACGAACCTGAGACAAAGCGCTATCTTGTACTCTCGTGAAACTTCAATAAGTCTTGTAACCATGCGGATATGATTGATCGTGCTGAACTCTCTTCAACCTTGCTTGCTAGCATGATTGTTTCATCTAGTTCTGCCGATCTTGTTAAGGATGATTGAATTGAATAGCTTTTAGATTATAGACAAGCTGGCTGGGCGATAGTTGCGGATGTCGTCAAATTCTCCCTTCTTGTACGACAGCACAGTCCTGTTGGTTTTCCACACAATGAAAACCTTGCATTCCGACAGACGAAGCGTGAACAGTCGAGCCAGAGTTTTGATAATAACTAGCGGTGGGTCTTTCAGATGTTCCGGTTCAACCCTGTCGAGAGCGGGTGCTGTACAATTCTTCACCGCCTTGATGGCATGTCGGACTGCGGAAGAGAGAGCCGAGCGAACGACGTATCCATCCTGTTGCAGTTGATAGGTAGGCAAATGGATATAGATACAGAAGAGATCCGAGTAGAAGTCGTGGACGACTTTCTCCATTGCTTTTCAGGACGCAGTAACTGTTCCATCCAGATACGAGGCAGGTCATCCTGGTCTTGTGGCTGGTAAAGCTTCGACGGGCATTGCGGATGTTCCTCCCAGCCTCTGCTGCTTCAGCCAATACTGCTGCTCTTCTCTCCTTGAGAACCTCCTTTATCGCCTTTCTGCATAGCTTCGCAAGCTCGGACGTGAGTCTGTGATTGCCTGCAGCTCGTGCGGCTCCACGCTGGCATGTTCTAGAGTTTACGGAGACAGACGTCCTTTAGCAACTTTCAAACTCTCTGCCTTCCTGCCATAATCGTAAAGATGTTCAACGAGCCGGTGATATCACCCGTCGATGTTTTCGATGACGTATTTTCACATAAGCTGACGAGAGAAGTGAAGTGGTCTCAGTTGATGAATGTCCTGGGGCTTCGCTTCCTGTACTTTGCTGTTCTCTCAAAATGCATCGAGAACTGGAAACTTGCGCGGACGATGGTCCCATCTCGTGTAGAACTCTGGAACAACAGCGACGTCGGTCAGGCAAAACCTTCCATTGAAGATGATGTGGGCAAAACCTTCAATTGAAGATGATGTGATCTATTTCGTTATGGAACTGTTCGTCAAATGACTTCCAAATCTAAGAAAGATGAGGGAGCTTTTGGAGTTACCATGGATGATGTTGGTCGACATGATAAACTCATGCATCGAAAACGGCGTGTAGCGCGCGGTGCCTTCTCGGTCGGTCCGATGACATTGTACTTGACCTTCCTGGCTTGCATTATTAGGTGTTCGATGTGAGCTTCGGATGCAAGCGTCCTTGCATTGAAAGTACAGGTGTTGGTCCTTTTTCATTTATGCAGCCTATCCGGGCCATGAGACTCTAGCAACCTACTCCGAGCGGCCCTACCCAACGCTGCCGTATTGGGGGCCCCTCAGCTTTAGAGGAGTAAAGCCCATTCATAAGCTGTTTTCGGCATATTGAAAGAACACGAGTAGCTTGCCAGGCTCTGTCGTATGGGCTAAGCTAGACCTCCAGGTAGTTAGCAACGTTATCTTGGAGCGGAACAGGGGGCTTAGTTTTTGTAGGCAGCCTCAAACGCCTCTCATGTGCTTTCCATTCACTAAAATACAAGCTTTCGGCTGTGCCGACGTGCAGGATACGGCTGCACACACATAAAGCGCACCACACACGCAAGCATGCATGGATACGCCTGAGCATAAATAGGTGGCATGAATCAGCACAGCACTACAGAAACAGGGAGTCCATCCCCGAATCAACCTGGGTCTCAAATCAAGCACATGACGGCTTTCGGTCCGCGATTTACCCCTTTCCGCCATCTGTGTTCGCGCCACGTAGTTCTTCCTCACGAAGCCAGGAGCCCTCAAGCCAAGTACATAATGAGCCGCTTAGCAATCGAATAAACTCTTCTGCATCCGAAGACACACAAGGGATAGCAGATAGTGATTGGACAGCACACGAGAGGCGAGGCAAGGCTGTCTGTAGAAACAAAGACCCTTCTTAAGCTTTGGATCATGTCGTATCTTAGAATTAGCCATGATGACCGATGGGCCGCGCGCGAAGAATTTCTCCACACTTGCTTGATGCCCCTTCTCGGTCTTACGAGCAGGACCTTTCAGAACATGGAGCGATCTTCCAAAACGGTTTTTCGTGTGTTATAGAGGTACATGCATAGAGCACAGGAATGCGGTCCATTTTTTCTGAGCGGCCCTCCCGACGCCAATGAAGGAGTGAAAAAATGCTTCGGAAGTGCCTTATTATAGCTGAAAAGCTGAGTTGGGATAAAATGGTGCCCCGGTAGCGTAACTGGTACACTTGCCCGGAAAGCGAGAGGTGCGGGTTCTAGTCCCGCCTGGGGCGTGAATTTTGTTCACAACCCAGCATTCTTGTGAAACCTTCGCAAGGCGTACTGCGGCCAAAAACAGCAGTTAACAAACAAAAACCTTTTTATAGCGATTAGGTAACGTTGAGAGAATATAGCATCGACATATTGGCATATTGAAAGGATCTCGTAGATTGGATATTGGATTTGCAAGAATTCGCTGAGTATGAGTTGCTTTCAAAGACATGTGCCAAAGGAACTATGGCCATTTTATAGCAGGTCTCGGCGTTCATCCGCTGGAGATGGTGGGAGAGTGCAGTGGATAGGGAAGTGGTCACATTCCTACTATTCGTGGTACTCACTTTTGGGCGCCAGATGAAAACAGCGCCAAGATGGGTATTATATTCTCGAACTGGGCTACCAACAACCTTATAAGAGTGATATTTTGCGAATACTGGTAAAAAATGTTGCTGCGTGAAAATGGCTGAGTGGTCCCAACGTCAAAGATAAACATTATATTCGCAATCTTAGAATGGGAGACCAATCATTCGAAGGAGCGATTCAGCACGCATATTGCGAATTCTTAGGCGCCAGTGTGCGGATGTTCTTCGAGCCAAAACTTTTGCTCGAAGATGAATGATCAGAAAATATTCAAGCAGGGAAAAAACAACGAATCTCAATCATTGTGTGCAAAACATTGAGCAGTATTACTTAGTCTTTGACGCAATTTCGGCTATGGTTTCAGCTCTTCTGAAATTATGTAAAGGAACTGAAGACGATGATCGTGGATTTTGACCTCTAACTCTAGATAACGGAGAAATAAAGAAAGCGAACGAATTGAGTCCTCGACATACCGCTCAAAACTTGCATGGAGATTCAGTTGTGTTAACAGAAAAGTTTAAAAGTTTCTACGCGCGTCTGGTGAGGCCTTTCAGAATTAAAATTGGGTCTGGCCTATTCACAGCGACGCGAGCAAGCAGTACCGGTTGATAATACTCGAATTCTCTTTACTTCAGGAGAAAGAAGGCCTCGACTTCGTTGTAAGCGCACTTCACAACAGGATGTTCCGCGATAATAAAGTGAGAGGATGGCCACGGTTGGGAGCAGATGGATAGATGAGGATGACTTCGAATTTGGACATTCACGGAGAAAAGGTCTTGCTACTGTGTGGGAAACAGTATAAGCCTGCTTACTACGGAGAGTTGATTGTGGGTTAGACAGCTATAGCTGAGCCCTATGCTTATAACAGCTCCACCGCATGGACCAAGCGCTGCATCGTCAAGGGGTGAATTCGTCCAATGTAAAACTGGCACAATAACGGCAGACCACGTGTCGTGAAATTCACGCAACAAGAAATCGAGTTGGGCTGGGACGTTCTACCTCCAGAGCCTGGTCTATGTCTGGCGCTCCTACTATCACTCAACTAAGCCAGCGCAAGACTCTCACCAGTAAACCAATTCGATAACCGCGACGACGTCAAATTTTGAGTGCCCAACTTCTTTGTGTCGCACCAAAAGGTGATGAGACTGTGACTCATGTGGAGGAAATGGTTAAGGTTGATGTGCTTCATTATTGTTATTATAATGAAAATAATTGATGACCGAAAACGACATTTCAATCTGGCCAACTTAATACAACACCTATTTTCGACGCTGGTGATATTTGGCGCCATTGAGCAGGCCTACGCTGGAATGCAGGCCTACGATGGAACTTAGCAGGCCTACGCTGGAGTTTTGACACTATCCGAAATCGGTCCTCTGGCTGATAATTCACTCCTATTTTGGTATTCATAGGGCGCTCAGAAAAATTGAAAATATTTCTCTGTTCCGTGTACATGCGTCTATCAAATACAGAAGCCCATTTTGCAAAAGCGTTCCTTGTCCTGAAAGGCCTTCCTGGTCAGCAGCTGCTATCTCCTTCTGTCCCCCGCCAAATAATTTCCCGTCCTACCCTCTATATCATATCGCAGAGACAGCGCACCGATTTGCTGGGGCATGCACGGATTTTGTTGACATTCGCATTCTAGAGCCCCTTAAGGGATCTCATCAGTTTTTATCGCCTTCTGTCCCCCGCCAGATATGTCCCCGTCCCGCCCCCTGTATCGTATCCTAGAATTAGCTAATGATGACTACTGGATCGCGCGCTATGAATTTGGAGACACGCACACACACAAGAAAACAAACAGAAATATCAATTCATATGTAGTAGGGAAAGTAGGGATAAATAGCAAATTCTATTGAACTGCTCAAAGCGGATTTCGCGATGAAAATGGATTATTAGAGATTAATTTAGAGATGTTCGATGATGCAAGAAATAAGAAGAACCTGAGAAAATTGGCATAGAACCCGAGCAGTAGGATTCCGTCTTTCCCTGATGATGCATTGGTGCGACTCTCATCGGCGCAGCTCTTTTCAACGCTAACGCTCCCTCCGCTGAACGGCTAGGAAATCACACATGAGACGACGCGGTGCGGGTGCCTACAGCGCCAACAGTGCGCCCATTGTGATGCGGATAAGGCCCTCCTGGATCGCCAGGAGCGTATCGTTCAATGCGAATCGCGAGTGGGTTCGCTCCCTCAGGAGGTCTGCCTGCTCTCTCTCCACGAGGTACGCTTCCCCTTCTTCGAGCTTCACCCCATCGTGAAATCCGCATTTAAATTAGGAATTTACGATTAGAATGAAGGTCGAAGAAAGGGAAACTGACCTAGTTGAGAGACCCACGGACCTTCTAAGGGTGGGAACTGATGCGCATTTCGCAACGAGAAATTTAACCTCAGCGACCTATTATGCCTCGAAAATGGCGGGTTCGGCGATCTCCGCCCACCGACCAGCTGATCACTCGCCGCAGGTCTATACGTGGCGAACGACTAGATAGCTGAGAGAGTGTAGTGTTGAAGAGGGCACAGCGATGACAGCCGCATCAATGCTCGAATCAACGGGCAGGGAAGGGGTACCATTTCTCGAATTCTGGACCGTTTCTCATGGTTCTTCTTTCTTTCGTGTACCACTCACAATTCCTAGGTCAATTTGAAATGGGTTGCTTTTTCGTCGTGAATCCGTCCTTAAAGCAGCGACCCGAGATGAGGTTGGGTCGAGGAATCTGCTCTCTGGACGTTATAGTAGTTACCCAAGAGTATTACAGATGTGCGTTTTCGCGACTAAAAACTGCGCGACAATGACGCTAAGGCCTTACAAAGTGGTCTGATGGCGACTAATGAACGTAAAGTCACGGACGATTCCTCGCGTCTGCGCTCTCCTCCTCCATCCCAGTAGAACGTTTATATAGCTCTTATTAGCGGAGGCTTTCAACTCCTGGAACTATTGAGTTGTCTCATAATTCCTGTCGCATTTCTATTCAGTTTCAAATCTCTTCCGCCTAAGACCGTGTCATTGCGAAATACGTTAGAATGGTGAAGTATGCTTCAAGAGCCTTCACAGCATGGTTTCGGAAGCGCAAGTCAGTAACGGGTTAATGAACTAGGGATGAAAATAGGTTAGTGACTATAATGAATGATTATGCTTGACCATCCTCAAATGAACTCTGTAGCAAGGAGGACAACAGAGAAGATCAGCGCTGTGTTCGGCCCAGTCTCTGCTAGTGATAGGGGACTGAGCTAGTGGTCCAATCGCAACGGCTAAGTCGAAACGAGCAGTGAAGTTCAACTCCATACTGGGTCTGCGGTCACTTCTGATAAGGGCCTCTTGCACCTTAACACATTGACGACAACGCGGGGATATATATCCCGCGCATTGCAGGCCGTGTCGGAACGTGCGGAGGATATGTCCCCCGCACCGTTACACTAATTTTTTTCGCGCACGCCTGGTTCTTCTAGAAGTTTCTTGCAATTATTGAATGGGGAAGACCTTGACCTAGCTACAAACATAGTGGTCCATAGAATGGTCACGTATGCTTCAATTTAGAGGAGGATTTCTGAACCATACGAAATCTTCAGCTTGACAAATTTTTCGTTTACTTTTCCTTCCTATGAATGTGAAGGTTCAAATAGTAGTAGAAGTAGATACGGTACCTTAGAGATGACAATATATGTGTTTTGATTAAAATAATCAACTTAAAATTGCCTTTGAAGTTCATTGCAGCTTGTTTTAAAAAATATCACTTTTTCATTGTTATTCCATGTCTTTCAATAGAAATTCCGCTACTGTACCTTCGAGTAGATTGTGCTCATTACAATATATTGATCTGGCCTTGTATTGTTCATTATTTGTCTTTATCACTCAAAATTGCTTGAACGACCTGAGGCGGCGGCGCCCGCAAAAACGCCGTGGTCCCACGTGGCCAAAAGTGCCAAAACTCGCGTTGTCGTCAACGTGTTAAATTGGGAGTGCATCCGAACGTTGCTACCTGGTCATTGTAGCAGACACCCGGGCGATACACTGGCACACGCCATCAGTATAAAAAGGACTGCTGCAGATTGAAGTTTTGATGGAAACCTTATGGTCTGGCCGACAATGAGCGAGAAGCGCGCCTGACCATCTGGGGCAAATTCATTCTGGGATTGCAAAAGCAGAGACTTCCCTAATCGGTCAGCAGTTGAGATGGGTCATGAGTCCACTGCGACAGCAACACACAGCACGGCTGATGGCTACTTCGCGGCCAGGAACCAGCTCAACCGAAGCCCGAACTTCGTTTTCTGAGAGTAACACTCTCGGTTGGTTGGATTCGCTCGGTAACCTGGTTTGGGAACCACTTCAGTGTATGAAGACAAGCATTGCTAAAGTCAGCGCGGAATAGCCCTCCATACTGGCTTCGGGGTTGCGAGGGATTCGTCAGAAACGTTTCAAATTCTCCTTCCTCCGAAAGAACGCACGACCTCACATTGCAATGCCAACTCACCACGTTCTGATAGAGATAGCCAAGGCCACGATTCCTCGTCCACCATATAGCAATTGGCGTCGCTCTATAGGACTATCGCCTCCCCTGCGCTTTGAATAAGCATCTACTAGAGAGGAAAGCTAAGATTGCAGTCACCCCAAAAACGACCTCTCTAAATTCGTCACCTTCCAACTTCACCCATTCTGGGCGGAAAGCTTCCAGACTATGATGGTGGTTATGCTACCGATCAGTTGTTTTCTATAAGAGACAAAACTTGAATAAACAAAAGTCTCGAAATTGGGTCAGGAATTATGGGACAACCCAATATGAATCATTATCTCGTGTATTCTTGGCAAGCAATCGACCTGGAACTTGATTTTCTACAGATTGTAATCATTTTCCTATCATAGGCGCATTACGATATCAAATAGGTGGAGGTTATGCGCATGAAAATAAGCGAACTACGTACCTATGCTATGGTATCCACCAGTAATGAAAGTGGTCAGAAGATTTCTGAAAATCCATGTATCAACAAAGCACGCTGACGCGTGATCAAAGCCGCGAACCGGCTGGCGTTCGCTTAATTTCTCTCAAATCGCTTCTCTTAACATCGAAGCACTAATTACCGCAACCACTCATCTTCGGAATAGGCCAATAGCCTCACTCGATGAAATGATATATGTTCTTTAGGCACAGCGAACATCGATAACCAAGAACTTGTGCTTCACCCGAGCACGACCAACAGACAATTTCTGTATATTACTTGACTCTAACGCAAGTTCACCTGATGGAAAATGCAATGGACACAACAAGAAACTGCAGAGAACCACATGTTGATCCGTTGAGGTCACATACGAGTTCGGAAGAACGAAGGAGGACAACGATGCCTCAATATACCGTGGACTAGCCACAATGCAAGCATCTAACCAGGATCTTTCAGGAGTGGACGAACTTTTTGAAAACGTTTTTTTTCATGATATAGGGGCAGATGCGGACCACAGAACCATGTTTAATTTTCCTGAACGCCCTCCTGGATACCGAAAAGGGGGTCCTATTCGATTCCTCTTGATGACAAAATTTTTTGCAGCTTTCGAGTTGACGTTCCAAAAATTCGCGCCAACATGAGTCTGATTGTTCTGCGTTGTTCTATCTCCATTTGGCGCGAATTTTGGCACGTCAACTCGAAATGCAAAAATTGTTACCCACGAAGATCTGAACTAGGGACCTCCTTTTTCTGGTATTCAGAGGGCCGTTCAGGGAAAATGAACATGGTTTTGTGGTTCACGCATCTGCCCCTATATCATGAAAAAGACCGTTTTCAAAAAGCTTGTCACGCCCTGAAAGACCTTCCTGGTAAGCTTCAGCAAGTATGTCAACACCTTGGAGAATGGAGAATATGGGACCTATTGACGTTATATACTGATCGTGAGTTCCATTTGTAGTCGCCAGAGTGAAACTGGCGCCTAGGAGGAAAACCAAAAACATCTGCGGTAGCCAACAGCAGGTCGGTGATCTCATTATCAACTGCACGCCTGCACTCTTACCAGTCTTTTATTCGAGCCTTTATTAGAGAAATACTTGTTGAGCTTTTATATCCAATACGTTCAACTGTATGAAGCCTTCCCCTAACGACGACGTTTCTTGCCCTTTTTAGATGACTTCTTGCTTCGCCTTTTTCGAGTAACGGATGTGCTCGTTGTGGAGGTTGTTGTTTGGCTCGTGGTGGTCGTGCTGCCAGCTCGAGATGCAGCTATTCTCTGAAATTCCATTATTTTTCTGAAATTCGAGGCAGTATGAATTCCTAACAAAACACAGGCGAACAACTTGTATTATACCCTTTTCTTTGCTTTTGTAAGTTGGAAGATAATTCCAGTCAATAATAAAATTACAATAGCTGCTGCAGAGAAGAATATCAAATAACCCGGCGAAGTGAAGGCTGAAAATGAGGACCAATAAATACTTCTGTGATATCACGACCTTCTTGAAAGCGCCCGGTACATGCCCAAGTTCCCTATGCAAAGCACTGACGACAGCGCGGTGCATATGTATGCCGCACTTGACATGCCAAATTGGGCGTCGCCGCAAATGTGCATGCCGCGCCCGCCTTCTCCATTTTTCGGGCGGGCGCAACTCCTTTCCGAATTCTGGGTTCGTTTTTATGGACCATACATCTCACAAGGGAAGGGTACCAGGTCGAAGTGGTCAAACGAGACAACGAGATATAGACCACTAGATGTGTTTTTGGACGCTAATTTCGAATCTGCTCTCCAAATCTGCGAAACGGTTCGCTGAACGTAGTCATAAAGCGAGATAGTGGCAGCGGCCCTGCTCCACAAGCAAGAGGTCTCGAGTTCAAGTTCTCGGCGTGTTCTCACTTTTGCTTTTCTTGAGAACGTTACCTAAGAAACTCTTATCTATGCTAAGTCATCAACGATTGCCTTCCTAAGTGAAAAGAGTTGGCAAAGAACTTCGCACACTGTGCGCGTCATATGTATATGACCGCCGTTGGCAGGTTTACGGACTACTTGCACTTTCGTCCATGGTCCTGCCACGAATGGCGGAGAGCAAAGACGATCAGAGAATGGCGCCTGACTCGGCTCCAAATCCCAAGGAGGGTGGTGAGAGCCTTAGGACTAAGCCTTGTAAGGGGGAAGGAATCGGAGGTGGGTGAGCCAGTTGCATGGTGGCAAAAGTTTGAACGTGTGAGATTGGTGATCAGCCGCTGATAAGATGAGAGAGCGCAGACGAAAGCGTCGAGTGAGATAGCTTACAGGGCCGAGTTCAAGTAGTCCGTCGACCCCCTTGGCACGTAGAGCACGCGTCAGGCAATTCCGTGCCAAACAGAGGTGATATTCGTGAAAGCACGTCAAGTTACCCCTTTCAACAACTTTTGGCCGAGATCTTAAAATTCTGACTTCGAAAACGTGGGCAGCCATCTATCAACCCATTGTCAGAGCCTGATCATGGGATTTGATTGAACTTTCAGTCATAGCCCTAAAAGAGATACACATGTCTGCTTTACTCGTTTGCACCATTCGAAGATTTTGATGATATTTTTTAAGTACATGCTCGCTGCCGTTTATGGTAGGACAGCACGGGGGTAGCGGCTAGGGCTAGGAATAACGCCAATGGCTACTTGCGACCAAGTTCCGAAATTGATTTCAAATGGCAGCTCCCTAGAAGTAAGCCTTCAAAGCTACTTTGGTCCGTTGAGCAAGCATCTCCCATTTGTTTAGCCCATCATCGAAGGTACATCACCATCCTTGGCGTAGAAACACCCTGACAGTGGTCGGAAACATTACGACAAAAGTGGGTGATGCTTGAAGCAAACCTTGAAATGAAAGCTTTGGACGCAGTGTAAATTCCAGCACTGAATAATATTTCGTACCTAAATCGGACCTAGTTACGAAGAGCGAAAGCTTCGTATCCAGCAAGATCTCATCCACGTTCTCAACAATGTAAGCCACCAACCCTACGTCTCGACCGAATTCAGGCAGTCAACGTCTGCCGGAGTTCCTTACATTGGGCTTGAGTTTGAAATACCTCCGTAACTCTTTTCAGATAGTCGTTTCGCAAATTTGGAGAGCGGATTTGAGATCAGCGTCCGACATGTAACTGAGTATAGGTTTCATTACGGATGGTCACTTCGACACGGTATCCTTCCCTTGTCAGAAATTAGGTATGTGTAAAGGTTGTTCACAGAATGGCCACATATAATTCAGTTCAGCAGAGGTTGTTTTTCAGTTCGATTTCTTCGTGGATTTTCTTTTAATGTCGCAAGTATGTGGATGGACAAGAACAACGCAGACAAAAGTTTTTGTGGTGAGGTTTGAGTTTTCAGAACATTCACGTTTGGGTGTATTCCACTCGAAACCCGCGAAAGTAAAGTGACCGCAAAGCGTAAAGTCAAATCTCGCGCTGTCGTCATCGTGTCAAATGCCTAAATGCGGAGATGCATTTGTGTTCCATGAAGAATAAAAGGATAGAGCATTCGGTGCTAGTCAGTTCCTTTTATGATGCGCTATGCGTTCTGCTTCCATCAGAATCGCATGTAATACTGTTTTGTGTACGAGTAGGTCTGTGCAACGGTCTCTGTGCCAGCCAGCCGATGTAGAAGTGAGGTGCCGGACAGGAGGCCCATCGCACGGCGAGATGGCACAGGCGCAGACGGTTCAGTGGACGAGTCACAGGGCACTATAGCGATCTAACGTCAGGTCCAATAGAATGTACCATGTACGTTCCACGTGGTACAGTACGCGCTGCGACTCGTCCGCTGACCCGTCTCCGTCTCAACCATCTATCCGAGTGACGGGCCTCCTGTCGGGTACCCTTCAAATCAGTGTTGTCATACTCCAATACAGGTTTTGTTATAGAGGGCTCACCGCTCAGATAGTCAGTACATCACATCCTAATGTGTTTGTTTACCAGAGCGGCTGTCGAAGCCTATATAAACTCTTCCTCAAGTGAGGTTGATTCATTGTATTCGTGCTCTACACAATAAAGCAGTCCGAGCTACTTCTCCACAACATATTTGGCGATCAGGATCTGCCGGACTCGACGACATTCAACCAGTCAGAAGAACATAGGATCAACTACAGCTATATATCTATATAACTACATATATCTATACCTACATATCTGTCTGACTACATCGCCTGCAGCTGGAACAAGCACCTGTCATCCAGAAGCTCCGCCGTAAGTTACTTCCAAGTCATACGTCATGGACGCCGATACCCTCCGCGCGATCCTTGACGCTCAAGCCATTGCTCAACAGAAGACGCTGGACACTCTAATGGATAAGATGGAAAGGATGTTCAAGACTATGACAACGACTCCAACAGGAATTCGGGCACCGACAACAGAATTTGTGACTAACTCACTATCAGCTCGCTTACCTGAATTCATCTATGATCCTGAAAACGGATGCACGTTCGATGTATGGTACAACCGATACGAAGACGTCATAACTCAAGATGGAGCAACGCTTGACGACGCGGCAAAAGCGCGACTCATCGTATCGAAGCTTGACGCAGCGACATTTGCACGCTTCACAAATCATATCTTACCCAAGAAACCAGCCGAAGTTTCTGTTGCGGACACAGTAAAGACACTTCAAGACCTTTTTGGACATAACACCTCTGTATTTGCTCGCCGTTACACTTACCCGCGGACACAATGTAGTGGTGAGACTCTTCGTGATTACATCAGTCTATAAACAGACGCATAAATGGCGAGTTCAATACGATCACAGCCGAACAGATGAAATGTCTTGTTTGGATATGTGGATTAGCTGCTTCCGACTATGCCGACATCCGCGCCACATGCACTACGCAAAATGGAAGAAAATCCGACTCTTCCAGGAGCTCAGCACAGTATTCAGCAAATTTTGGACATACGACAGGATCAAAGCTTCTATGCAGTCCATTATCTCCTCCACCACTTCCCGATGTCAATGCTGTGAGCGCAACAAGGAATAGAGCAAAAGAACCGCCGTCACCTTGTTTCCGCTGTGGAGGATCACACTGGGCGAAAGACTGCGACTACCTAGAGAAAGCGTGCCATTCCTGCAAACGCATTGGCCACAAAAATGGATTTTGCCGAAACTTCAACAAGAGGCAAAAGATGAACACTAAAAAGAAACCTAGACGTGCCAACCAGGTAGTTGTGGTTGCCCTCCACTGCTACCACTGCGGCTGCTGTGAAACGCATCTACAGGATTGTGGAGATCAATGACACTCCTATTCGAATGCGTCTCGACACCGGAGCTGACGTCACGTTACTTAGCCTCAAGGACTGGATCACAATTGGTCGTCCTAAGTTGCGACCTCCATTAGTTGCATTGAAATCAGCATACAACAAGGAAATCAAGGTTCGTGGCTATTTTCAATGCTATTTTTCCATTGGAGGGCACGAAGGAACAGGAAATTGCCATGTGGCCGACACAGCTTCACTGCTTGGGCTCGACTGGATAACGCAAGTTGAACCACTGTTTCATCATCTTACTGGAAACGCCACATGTAATGCCGTATCCGCTACAACTCTCCCAACACTGCGATCGTCACTCACTGCACAACTCCAAGCAAAATTCGCTCCAGTTTTCGCACCAGGACTAGGATGTTGCACAATGTCCAAGGCCTACCTTAAACTCAAGCCGAATGCCACCCCTGTTTTTCGGAAAGCCCGCCCAGTTCCTTATGCGGCTCTACCTCGCATTTCTCGAGAGATCGGTCGCCTTGTAGCTGCCAATGTCCTGTCCCCGATCGACCACTCCGACTGGGCAGCTCTTATAGTAGTCGTTCAGAAGAAGAACGGTTCGATACGTCTTTGCGCCGATTTCTCAACTGGCTTGAACGACGCCCTAGACCAGCACCAGCACCCTCTTCCCACACCCGACGACATTTTCACTAAGCTGAATGGAGGCCAGTACTTTTCACAGCTTGACCTGGCCGAAGCCTACCTTCAGTTGGAAATGGATGAAGAGTCCCGACCGTTGCTGACAATCAATACACATCAAGGCTTATATCGCCTTAACCGCCTACCTTTTGTAGTGAAATCAGCACCCGCAATCTTTCAGCAACAAATGGATACAATGATTGCTGGACTGGATGGTACCGCAGCTTATCTTGACGACATCATCATAACTGGCAGGACTATAAATGAACACAATACACGCCTGGAGGCCGTTTTCCGAAAAATTCACGACTATGAATTTCACGTTCGTCTGGAGAAGTGTTCTTTTCTACAAACTGAAATTCGCTATCTGGGTTTCGTCATCAATGCCAAAGGACGTCAACCTGATCCCGCGAAGATAGAAGCCATACATGATATGCCACCTCCGAAGGACGTCAGTCAGCTTCGTGCCTTCCTTGGTCTGGTCAACTTTTACGGAAACTTCGTGAAAAACCTGCACAATTTACGCGCCCCACTAGATGCTCTCACCAAGAAGGACACCACTTTTCTATGGACTCCGGCATGCCAATCTTCGTTTGATCAAATCAAAGCGATACTCAAATCTGACCTTCTGTTGACACACTTCAACCCTAACCTCCCAATCGTCGTAGCTGCAGACGCATCAAACTATGGAATTGGAGCCCTACTGTCGCATCAGTTCCCGAATGGGTCAGAGAAAGTCATTTATCATGCAAGCCGGACTTTAACGCCAGCTCAGAAGAAATATAGTCAAATCGAAAAGGAAGCATTTGCTCTTGTGTTTGCTGTTCAGAAATTTCACCGCTTCATTCACGGACGTCACTTCACTTTGAAGACTGACCACAAACCGCTCATCTCCATCTTCGGCAACAAAAAAGGAGTACCTGTTCATAGTGCCAACCGTCTTCAACGATGGGCGACTACACTACTGAACTACAACTTCAGTATCCAATACGTCAATACCAAAGATTTTGGACAAGCGGATGCATTATCCCGTCTAGTTTCATCACGCAGTTCGGAACCAGAAGAACGAGTAATCGCAGCCATTGATGCGGAAATCACTGCAGAAATCTTGGACAATTGCAGCCACCTTCCGGTTTCCTTCAAAACTATCCAGACTGCAACGTCAGCTGATTCTATTCTGACACAAGTAATTAACTACACACAATCTGGACACTGGTCCAAAATCGACCGCAATTCACCACTCTTTTCACTTCTACAATCGACGGGAAAGTCTATCAACTATAAATGGATGCTTGCTGACATCAAGTCGTATTGTTATCCCTAAATCACTTCAATGTCGAGTTCTACATTCGTTACACAAAGCCCATCCTGGACAAACAAGAATGAAAATGCTGGCGCGCAGCTACGTTTATTGGCCTGCACTCGACGC
>MU868492.1:72075-84509 GCA_036418205.1 Ostertagia ostertagi | reverse complement strand
GCATCGATCTGGACCTGATGATGCCACAGACAACTGACAAGATGGGACCACGTGATGCCAAAATGGAGAACCAATTCAATCGACACAATGGATCACAACGACGATACTTCAAGGTTGATGATGCTGTCTATGTGAAGGATTACCGCGGAACACGAAGCACTTGGACTCCCGGAATCGTCACTCGACGCCTTGGAAATGTCATATATCAAGTACGCTGTGGAAATCTACTGTGGAATCGACATGTGAATCAACTGAAACCACGAGACCACACGCGCATCGCCGACCAACTGAAGGACGTGTTCGACCTTACACCTGTTCATAACGAGTCTACTACTATTATGGACCAAGCGATGCTGAATGCAGAAGAGACGCCGCCTCCTGTAACTCAACCGGCTACACAACTTCGACGCTCAACACGGATTCGTCGCACGCCACCTCGCTTCAATGTGGATCCGTCGAAGAAATCTTATGTCCCTTAGTGAGCTACTTCTCCACAACAGGTTTGATCTTACTTGACCGATCTCGATGAATGCTTGGATGGTCTGAACGGCGTGCCAGGGTCCAGGGTTTGATCTCCGCATTGCGCGCATGATTAGCCGCGCCGCTTCCCACTACACCTGTTCCGCCCTACGTTCTTATATCTACCCCCACTGAAGGCAAGAGTTGCGATGAGATCCTCAGAGCAATTTTCTCCGTAGATAAAATGACCGTGTTCCTAAGCCAAGAAGTCCTGGAACTGTTGCCACCCAAAGCTCCTCTGTCACCGCACGCTCCTCCACTACACATGAGAAATGCTTCTTGATTACTGGCCTGCTCATCCACGAGAAGAAAAGAGATTGAAGAGAGAGAAAGATTTTCCGTCTGAGGCAAACGGGTTGTTTGGAAATGCTGAACGATGCAGCCCTCAGGAGCCAGGCAGAGACGCACTCGTTCACGCCTGTGCACGCCCACCGATGGGTATTTTTTGCTGCCTGATGCTAGATGCTTGACAGTGAGCGATCGTTAACGCCAAAGACGGCAGCACCCTTGCCGCCGCATCAATGTGGAAGTCAACGAGCGAAGGAGGGCGCCAATTTATAAGACATTTTGGGCCGTTTCTCATGGCTTTTCTTCTTCTGTGCACCGCTAACCACCTCTACCTTAACTTCCATAGGTTGCTTTTTCATCGTAAACTCTGTTTTTAATTCGCTGTACAATATGCGACGATGAATACAATCCAATCAAGGACCTTCGACGTAGCCTTTGACTGCCTCGAACTTCAGAGTCTCCACTTCTGGTAACACTATTCGCTAGTGAATTAATAAGTGTATAAGAAAAATTCTGCCTACAATAACATGTTTCCTCCGTTGTCTCGAAAGAGCTTCTGTTACTTTGAAATGTGACATTTATGGCATAGTAATAACAGTTTCTGTCGAATTTGTAACCAGGAGAAAGCTGAAACATTTGAATTGCTTAACTGCTTCTTCACAGAACACAGCAACAAACGACTGCCTGTGTTAATGCTCGGAAAACGGTAGACGCGGACGAGTTTGTTGACTCGGCCATTACCGTCTACTCGGACTTGGACTTTCTTACCCACAGATGTTATTTTTATTTTATTTATTACCAGATTAGTCCCCCGTCAACCGCCGGGACCTTCCTTTCCTGCGCAAGCTTTCTATCCTCCGCTATGGTCCCTTCCTCCTGTGACACCAACACCTCGTGGAAGTGACGCGTATGCAACACAATGGTGTTTCATACAGTAGAAGGGACACAATCATGATATGACGGTAGATTTTTCGCTTCCCTTCCTCATCCTCCCTTCCTCTCTCCACTGCCCTCCAGCTGCCACTGCAGCACCATGTGGAATGAACGGAAGTGTGCTAAGCAGGTGTTTATATAGCCCTAAGAGTGTTATCACAACTATCCTGCTACAAAACATTGATATCTCAAATCCTGTAAGCTACCCGATTTGTTAGCGGTTTGTTTATCCCATGAGCTTCCTTCTCACTCACTTCATTTTGCGGACGGACACACATACACACACACACACACACACACACATACAGATACACAAACCGACACACAAAGTTAGCGCTTTATATAATAGAAGGATTACCAGTTTTGCTCCGCCCGCTATCGCGCGCATCACACGGCAGGCTTTAGCGAAACTGGAGGACCCATGGAATATCAGCATGAGGTACTCCATTAACCACCTCACTATTGAATGTGTTAGACCTTTCCCAGTTTCGCTGAAGCTCATCGAGAATACGCGTGATAACGTCTGGAGCTGAACTGGTATATTGATCACAACTCTGTAAACATCCAGCATTTTTCTTGAATTCAGATAATTTAGCGGTGAATAGGATTGCTGTCAGTCTCAAAATAAAAACGAAATATGCCTATTTACATAAGTGATGAGCTAATGCTTATCATCATTCATTTTCATTTTCAACATTATTTAGAACCCCGAATGAATTAGCGGTTTAATTTTCTTAATAGTGCATCAGAAATGAAATTTATCATTTGCTGAAGAATTGTTTAGGTTTGTGCAGTCGAATTCTATTAAGTAAGCTGGTTATATCAAAACAATGTGCACGTACTACAATTTGTAAATAGGAACGCTCTAGTGTCAACGCTGCGTAACGGAATTGACGACTTCAGCGTTCTGGCGCACCTTATCGGCCCTTATCAATCGTTATCAGTTTCTGGCACCCACCAACAATGTCCCCGTCCCACCCCACATAACACTTGTAAGTATGGTTGCTCTGGTGTCAACGCGAGCCAGGCAACGGAATCGACGACTTCAGCGTTCTGGCGCGCCTTATCGGCCCTTATCAATCGTTATCAGTTTCTGGCACCCACCAACAATGTCCCCGTCCCACCCCACATAACACTTGTAAGTATGGTTGCTCTGGTGTCAACGCGAGCCAGGCAACGGAATCGACGACTTCAGCGTTCTGGCGCGCCTTATCGGCCCTTATCAATCGTTATCAGTTTCTGGCACCCACCAACAATGTCCCCGTCCCACCCCACATAACACTTGTAAGTATGGTTGCTCTGGTGTCAACGCGAGCCAGGCAACGGAATCGACGACTTCAGCGTTGGCGCGCCTTATCGGCCCTTATCAATCGTTATCAGTTTCTGGCACCCACCAACAATGTCCCCGTCCCACCCCACATAACACTTGTAAGTATGGTTGCTCTGGTGTCAACGCGAGCCAGGCAACGGAATCGACGACTTCAGCGTTCTGGCGCGCCTTATCGGCCCTTATCAATCGTTATCAGTTTCTGGCACCCACCAACAATGTCCCCGTCCCACCCCACATAACACTTGTAAGTATGGTTGCTCTGGTGTCAACGCGAGCCAGGCAACGGAATCGACGACTTCAGCGTTCTGGCGCGCCTTATCGGCCCTTATCAATCGTTATCAGTTTCTGGCACCCACCAACAATGTCCCCGTCCCACCCCACATAACACTTGTAAGTATGGTTGCTCTGGTGTCAACGCGAGCCAGGCAACGGAATCGACGACTTTTGCGTTCTAGCGCATCTTATCAGCCATTATCAGTTGCTATCGCTTCCCAATCATGTACCACCAATGTCCCGGGACCGCCCCACATAAGACTTGTAAGTATAGACGCTCTTTTACCAATATGAACGGCAAAACGAAATTGGCGATGCTCGCTTTCTAGCCCCTCTTATCAGCTATTATCAGTCGTTATCAGTTCCTATCACGTACCACTTGTGTCCCCATCCCACCCCCTATAACATATGTAAGAACCACTGCGCTATCGTTACTGTGACTCGAGCTATGAATTTCCGTTCAAACATACACACACACACACACCAACAGACACACGCTAGCCGCTTATATATAGTAGGATTACGCGGAAAAATCATGCAACAGTGAGCGTAAGGCGTGAAAAAAAAAACGCTGAAAAAAGGTAAGGAGAAAAAGTCTTGAGATGAAATCTGTAAAAGTCCAAAATTCTACAATTGCTTCCTTCATATCAGCACAATGAATGAAATGAAGGCAGTTGGACTCGATGTAATCAAACTGACGAAAAAGTGAGGTATGTCTTCCAGCCAATCGGTTTGTGTCCGGGTTCTGGTGGAAAAGGGAAGAGGTCCGAGCGTGGGGACGAGTAAATGAGGAAAAATTAAACTAGTTCGGCTTATGCACTTCAGGGTCAATATCGGAAATCACAAAGGCTGTACGCCTACTTGATGAACACATTGAAAAAGGGTTCATATGGCCACAGACCACGTATTGTACGGTGGTCGCTCGCGGTACCTCCTGCATCAGTCGGCTATGATGCCCACTCGCCACGTACGGGGTCATAGGAGCTTGCCGAAACTTCGAGACACGGGTATACCGACCACCCTCGTGGAATCGGCAAGCTAGGTGGGCACCACGAAGACGGACCGACAAAACGCGGAAAGCGCGCCATTGAGCCCTCTAACCCTGTGTAGAAGTAGCGCCCGCAGATGAGCAAGGGCAGATGAGTTATGCTCTTGTCTAAAGTCCTTCGCTCACATAGTAGAATCTCGTGATCACTGCAACCTCGCACATTTCAGCTTTTTCCTGACCTTAAGGGAATTACCCATCCGTACTTCCTGGTCCCACCTTCCTCCCCCCCCCCCCTAAATGAGAGATTATCTTGTTTGCAGTGGTCGAAGCTGGAACCACAGCTGTCCTGTCTCCGTCTGAGGTCTGACCTTTCGCGACTGAGACATGGAGCCAAATACACGTGGTAATCTCACCTTCACAGTGGTAAGTCACGTGCATGGCGTAGAGTCGCTTATTCGTCCACTACTCAAATCAGATGTCTGCAGTTTGAGTTCTTGCGCCATTTGTGCTTGCACTATTCTCGGCCGCAGGAGCTGTGAAGCGAGACAGTGCAACAGGTGGGAGGGTGCCACACAACAGGTTACTGCAGACAGGGGAATTTAAGCTGCTGAAGCTGTCCCCTCAAAGCTCTAACGCCCTTGCCAAATCGCATCCGCGGTGAGTGCACCTTCTGTGAATGTTCTTTAAGGTTCTATCCTAAAGGGTACGGAAGAGATTCGTTGAAACGGCTCTTGTCAATTGTGACTTTTAAACGAGAACTCCCAGATGTGGTCGTGTCGAAGAATTGGTTTTGTAGTGGGATTGAGTATCACACGATGATCACAGATATACCGTTCTCGCAGCTCGAAAGCTGCGCGTGGTGTTATGACTACAAAAAGTGATCTGATGGCGTCTAATGTGAACTTATGGACGAGGCACCTCGTGCACACACGACGACACGCATCGTAGAGTATGGTATAGCGGTTAATTTAAATACTAGCGGGTTAGTAAAGTCGTGAAGCCGGCAAGTCAGGAAACTCGTCCGTCCCTCCCACCTCCCTCCCCTCCCTCCCGAGAAAGAGGGTTTTCATTTTCAACTGCATATTCAAAAGGTAACCAATTGCCTCCGCAATCTTTGATGACGCGGGAAAGATTCAAAAAATTACAAAAATTAGCTACGCTGACCATCATTCTCTTCACTGGTTTGTCTTTGCACAGTGACGCGTGCTTCACATAGCGCTTCAACGAAGCAACCGGTGTTTTCGGTTCAGGCTACCTACTCAGGCATACGCCGCGCCCACCAAGATCGTTTAATCTCTACATCTCACCAGTCACTCTTTTGTCAGACTACCCAGGCTATCTCGAAATCTTGATGCAAAATTTCGATTTAAGCTCCGCCCATTTCATTGTACACTCCAACCACCATGAAGATTTGATCCCAACTCTGGTCTCAGCACTAAAAATTATCCAGCCATTTTTCTCAGACGGCAGGATGTCGTAGCACAGACTTGTGAGTTTATAGGCAGATGGCACGATAAATTGTGTGTTGAAGGAGGACAAACTAGCTTACTATGAGGAAATTCTGTGCCGAAAGCGTGACGTGAAGTTGTTGTGTGCGGAGGGCAAGCCCGGGGAAGGACCTCCCCGACCCATTTTGACGCCTCCCTCTGCTCGCCCACCGGTGGGATACCCCAGCTGCTGGCCCTGTGACGTTGAGTTCTAGTACTCTCAGGCAGGACAGGGCGTTCACGTTGATGGCGCCAGGGCTTTGATTTGCCCAAGCGAAAACTGACGGGAAGAACAAGAGTTCCAGGTTTGGGCCACACGTTCAGTTTTCGACAGTACCCGTTACCAAGGTTACTCCTGACTTTACCTTCACCCTTACCTTTACCCTTACCTTTACCTTCACCTTTATATTCTTCTAACGACCAACTTTTCCTGCCATCTGCCCCCAAATGCTGAGTATTGCCTTCTTGGGGACGTATTCGCATATCATTGATGTGATCCACCTAGCGTAACTTACACCTTATCTTGAGCATTTCCTTATATCTCTGATAATTTCCCAGGATTTTGTGATGTTCAAGAAAGCTGAGGAAAATCAAGTAACAACTCACGCCGGCATCAATCTGACGTAGATTGCGGTCTTCGGTCAGGATATGGCGGACAGTGTATTGATCATTTGAATCCTATGAATAAATATCTATTGATGGCACGGGTCGCTCTCAAATTAGTGTGTTGTTTCGTTCAAAAATCAGACATAAGCGAGAAGAGGAACGTTACTGGAAAGAAAGCAAAAGCTATCGTAGCACTACTGCTACGAGGGAAAGACACAGCGCTGCGAAGAGAGGGAAAACAGAGAGAGTTGTGCCACGTATGACGTGAGGGCACTATTTACCCTTTACTGCCCCACTCCTCGAGAACTGAGCCGGATTTTGATCGAAATTCGTCCATGACTGTGGATTTGGCTAGAAACTTGTTTCAGGGGTATTTCGACCCGTAGAACACGAATATCACACCGGTTTAGCGCGACAACGCTTGGCGCCCGCGCCACAGGCGCCGGCGCTATCACAACAGTTTTGCGGGCGCCCGTAGCGCAGGCTACAGGCTCACTCGCAACGAACTAATGTGATATTCATGTTCTACGGGTCAAAGTACCTCTGAAGACAAGTTTCTAGCGAATTGGTGATCCGAGATGTCCACAGTCATGGACGGATTTTGGTAAAAACCCGGCGCGGTTCACGGGGAATGGGGTAGTAAAGGGTAAATAGTGCCTTTTTGTTAAATCTAATCGCGAGTCATGCCTTTAGGTCCGCTATTATAATCAACACTTCACCAACATACCTTTGAAAACTGTATTATTTGGAGACTTTTGATGTATCGTTGATCGAATTGTGAACCGTTTTTCATCGCGAAACTCCAACTGACAATAATGTTCATCCCACCTGTGGCTTTGATCGAAACATGAACATCACTCTCCTTAAAATGACTTTTTTCGATAACCGCCGAAGTTAGTCAGTAAGATATGTTCAAGGCAAAGGAGTGGAACGAGGAAAGAAAGAGTCTCTCTAGTCACTAGGCTTGTTTCCTTCTATCACGAATTACTCACACTTCTATAGAATTCCGCCGGGTGCTTCTAGATGAAAAATTAATAGCATTTTTTTAAGACGACACCTCTATCCCTTTTCTACTTAAGGGACAGCGGAATGCTCTCCTGGACAGACATGACAGATCTTCATGAGATCCTTCCCTCAATTTCCCCCATACACAGTAAGCTTGATCTCGTTGAGCTCTCAATGAAGTGGCTAACGGAGGGGAAGGGGATTTCGGGCGCGGAAGCTAAAGCAGTTTACTCATTAATTAATACACAGTAGCGTTCAACAGTCTCCGGTGTTTCC
Organism: Ostertagia ostertagi; assembly: GCA_036418205.1. Lineage (NCBI taxonomy): Eukaryota > Metazoa > Nematoda > Chromadorea > Rhabditida > Trichostrongylidae > Ostertagia > Ostertagia ostertagi. The sequence continues at coordinate 76,804 of MU868492.1, read as the reverse complement.
GGTGGAACAATTTTTCGACTGTAACATTTTTTTCTGCTGAATCAAATCAGTTCAAATTTTAATATGTTTTGAGACAGTCCTACTTCACTTAAACGGCATATTTGTTTTGATGGGAGAAAGAATTAAGAATGGAAAAAATCATTTCACTAGAAATTCTCGCGTATGAGCAAATTCCAAGTAAGTTTCAAATTACTCTAGCAAGCTTACAATTCAACAAAACAATCTTACGCATGATGAATAACACTGGAGCAGGTCCAATACTTTGTTAATGATCTTCTGGGTTCGCTGAAATACTAACAAGGCCTAAGTAAGGAATCAGTCATTGAATGCACTGTCTACTAGGGCAGCTTCCTTCCATTTTTCTTGAAATTTGAAGATTTTTATAAATATTCCTATATACAGGGGGGGGGGGAAAAAAAAAGACATTTTGCCTATGTCGGACTTCGGCTCTTTTTTCTTCGCAGAGATTGCTGTCGTTGACGGGAGTTCCTCAGCAGAGTATTCCCTAAGTGTTCCTCTATTAGTGTACGCAGGCTCTCCTTCACTGCCCTCACCGTCTTCAGAATATGACGTCATCTGTCACCGTCGTCAGGCTCAAGGAGGTCTACCGTAAGAGCTTCAGCCTGAAGCTCTTACGCAATTTCGTGAATCGATTTAATGTTGGATAGTTTTCTAGAGGCATTAGCTACCACTGTGCAAATCCCCTCGGAACTAGCTTTCCAGTAAGGGTCGTTATGGTACACGATCCTTCGAAGACCCCATTGAGATCGACCAGTGCACCATGTTTCCAGGGCTAATTCTTCTGATGCCGTCCACGTACGTGGCCACTATGAAGATTTTCTTATAGAATGGAATGCACTCTTTAATAATAAGTTGGAACCGTTCGGTCTGAGTTGAGTAAAATGTGCTTAAATCCATCTGGAAGTGGAGGCAAAATGTCTTTTTTTTGGCCCCCCTGTATTTCTGCCCAAAGTAACTCCACTTATTCCAGAGATGTTTCGATGGCGCTCAAGACATGGGTGTGAATTGGTCCCTTCGTTGAAAGCGCGCCATGCTGTCGAAGACCACTCCTTCACAGTAAGGTGCGATGCTTTTCGGTCGCTCTAATGCTAGAAGGCGAGCTCAGTTTGACCAACTGTCATACATGTGGATAAGAACTCCTTCTAGAACCCAACTGTATAGGCTGCCTTCACATGATTGCGAATACTGCGAAGTTAGTCGGCGGTGAACTGGTCGGGGGCGAAATGGGCTTACGCACACCTAAAGTGGAGATCCCCATAGGGCTACAACGTCTTGTGGAGCAACGAGAGTAAATTCATGATGTTCGCAGGTGACGGAGAAAGGAGTGTATGGGGTAACTGCCGTATGTAAAACTTGGCGGAGGCTCGCGTGTGGTAGTCCGTAAAAGAAGTTTTACAACTGCACAGGATTAGAGAAGTGGTGAATGCCGACGTATCAGATAGATTCTAGAAGGAGTTTCGTATCCGCTCGTATGAAACTGTACGTGACTGAGTTCGCCTTCTAGCTATAGAGCGACCAAAAGCATCGCACCTTCACTGTGAAGGATTGGTTTCGACAGCATGGCGCGCTTTCAACGAAGGGAACAATTCACACCAATGTCCCGAGCGCCATCGAAACATTATGGGAAAGAGTAGGGATACCTTTGGTGGAAATAAGAGCCGGGAATATGGGCGAGAAACTCGTCAAATTTCAAGAGAAGTGGAGGAAGCTGCCCTAGTAGACAGTGCATTCAATGACTGATTCCTTACTTAGGCCTTGTTATGAGTTCGGCAACCCCAGAAAGCATTTTACTAGCCTAATATTGGATCTGCTTGTCGAATTCTAAGCTTTCTACAGTAGTTTGAAGCTACTTTGAATTTGGTCATACTCGAGAACTTCTAGTTAAATGATTTTTGAAATTCTTGGTTTCTTTCTAACAAATATGCCGTTTAAGTGAAGTAGGACTGTCTCTAAAACATATTAAAATTTGAATTGATTTGATTCAGTGGAGGAGAAATTACAATGAAAAATATTCCACCGAAGACTTTTGAGCGCTACTCTATGAATCAATAACTATGGGTGGGCGGAAGTGGTGTAGTGGCAAGTGGCACGCTTACCACGCGAGCGGTCCGGGGATCAAATCCTGGGTCGTGAGTCGCCCGGGCCAACCAAGCCTTCCATCCCTCCGGGGTCGGTTAATTGGTACCAGACTTGTCTGGGAGGATAAAAACACTGACTTGTACATCGGCTGGCCCCCGCAAGTCATTGTATAGGCCACATCGCATTCAAACGCCACTACGAATGTACAAATGGAAGTAGAATGCGTGCCGCATCCCAAAAAGGGATTGATCAACGGCAAATGCTTTATCCTTTTATGGGTCTCATTTGGGCTAGTCGGCGATGGTCGATGGACTAACCAGGAGGCAAGCACCAAGATAAGACCATTTGCCGATGCTCCGTTCAACCATTTGACATCGTCCAAGGGAGCGTCACCTTCGCACTTTTCCAAGAATTTTACGACTCCCCCGCCCTCCAAACGACATCAGCCCTCACTACGCCCTCCGTCTCTCGCCCGAGCTACCAATTTCGCCATCATGGCCGTTTCTATAGCATTTCATTCTGAGACAAATCGACGCGCCCACTTTTTCCTCCATAATGGCGCTGGGCGTGGCTGAGGGGGAGGGGGGTGATAAGCATGCCTCAAGGAAAGGCAAATGCTTCAATTGTTTCGCATGTACGCCTTTTTTGAAGTTTTTGTCAAACGTTACCAAGACCCGCTAAAAACAACCCCGTCCCGCAAATCTTCTATTCCCAAAAGCAAAACACCCCCTTTGACCTTTCCACCTTCGTCAACCCAATTACGACCCCCTTCCGAAAATAGCGAATATGACCCCCTCTGGGTGGTTTGACCCTGCTAAGCACCAGCTGGCCACTTCCCTGTACCCTCTCCTACGGATGCTCTCTCTCGCTTTCTATATTCTCTGCCCGCTCCGAATCTTTGCCGTAATACCTCCGGCCTTACAGGAACTTTGAACCCTTATTTTAATGTTTTCGATGGTTTCTTGTTTTCCCACCCGCTTTCATCTCACATCCCATCCCAAGGAAAATTTTCTCGCAGGATCTTGCCATGCAGGGTTGTAATTTTTGCGGACGCGCACCATTAGGGGAGTGACTCTTTTCTGGCCCTCTTGCAGTATTTTGAGTGGAGAACAGGGCAGGTCAACCGTCACGTTGGACCAATTTCGAAAATTTACGATCCCCTCCTTTAGCGAGTCTCGATACGACCCCCCCCCAAACACTTATTATGTACTGTACACTTGGTATTTGTGTATGTTTGCGTACTTCTTCGTACTACTAATTCGAGCGTTACACTAGATTGAGCGCGGATAGCGTCGCGTTCTGCACTGGCGCGCAAAATCTTCCCCTTGGCCTAGCGCGGATAGATCTACGCGGACTATTATTTTTCAAATGAGTGTAATTCTGTTCAACTTCAATATTTTCTAACCCCCCCCCCCCAAACTTCTTTGATTTTGGGGCAGAGAATTAGGAACCCGCAGAAGTGCGCACTTGAAGGTGTAATTTTTTTGAAATAAGAAAGTGTGAGAAGTGATGAGAAAATTTTGAAGTGTTTTCTTTCTAAAAGTACTCGAACTTTTGTAAAGTTTCATTTCTTCGAAAAATCGCCCCGTTGGACCGTTTTTTGTGCACAACCGGGTTTTTTGGCTTTCAATGACTATAACTTTCTTTAGATTCAACCTTTTGCAATTCTTGTCCCTGGGATAAACTAGAAGGTTAGAGCTTTCTAACGAATACTTGAACTCTTTTCAAAATTGATGGAGTCAAAAAATCGCCCCGTTGGACCGTTTTGGGAAATCGCGGACCGATTTTTGGCAGAGCGCTGGTTTTTTGGCTTCAAATTGTAACTTTCTTCAGATTTAACTTTTTGCAATTCTTCACCCCTGGAGAACTAGAAGGTTAGAGCTTCTCTAGGAACTTGACTCGTTTCCAAAATGACCCGTTCAAAAAATTGTCCCGTTGGACCGTTTTTTTCATGAATTTTCGGAGCTACTCTCCTGAAAACACGAGTTTTCAACACTCAAACACTCACAGCTCTCTTCAAACTCAATTTTATGGGGAATAATGATACCATGACATCGCACAAGCTTTGTGCTTCATAACAGATACTTAACCCTCATCGGGAAGTCGGCGACAGGCAAATATTTTGTTCCCAAACTTTCGAAACTTTTCTTTTTTGCCTTTTACAGTCAGTCTACCCAAATGGTCACGGTTTGAAGGCATTGGTTTCCTCTAGAGCATACTTGTGTACGTAAACAGTTAAATGTGGACACTTCTCTGCTCTGAGGTGCGCCATGCACTCGTTTGTGGTTAATAGTTGGAAGAAGCACTCGAAAGTTATGCCTCTCACCTACGTATTGCGACGTTGACCTTTGCGAATACGACCCCCCCCCTTTAGGGTCCGCCAAATGCGACCCCTTTAATGGACATTCGAATAATGCGAAAGGACGGTTCACCGTCCGTTCGAACAAGGGGGTTGCATTAGTGATTTCAGGGGGCCGCATTTTGAGGCTAAGTAGGTGTTATTTTAAGTGGGAGTAGAAGTTGACGGAGATCAGGGGCTGTGTGAGACCAATTTGGTTCAGGTTTTTGCGAAAGTACGAGGTGGGGATTAAAACTGGTAGATCTGCCGCTACCTGATACCAATTATCCT
>MU868492.1:52914-64659 GCA_036418205.1 Ostertagia ostertagi | reverse complement strand
CGGCTATAGCTTTTCCTCTTGAAAGTGGATGTTCTTTCTCCCTGCATCCCCTCCCACACCTCCCTCTTCTACACTCCCTTCTTGCCCCCCCAGCTGCCACTGCAGCACCATGTAGAATGAGACTGTGTGGGTCGATCAGTGTTTATATAGCCGCTGTGGGTGTTATCATAGTCATTAATCATAATCATATCATAGACATTAACATCACGAAGTGTAGTCTTTTGAACTCGGTCCTGTTGGTAGTTGGTCTGGACGAACAGAACGGCACACACACACATCGATAAACCGACACGCCAAAGTGGTTTATATAATGAAGTGATAGATTTGAAGATTTTCAATGATAGACAACAGCAGTTTGGCTAGCACGCCTTCGCGTGCACCACGAACGACGCACGACGCGAATGCGTGCAGCACACGGGACTGCAGTGGCATAAAATGAGAACATCAATATTGTATAGGTCTTCCTCCTACTTCAGCGCACGCCCTTCCCTTCGCCAACCTCTACCGAATATTTTCCGTAGAGCGGGACTTTTGAAACCAGGTTGTGAGCCTCGGGCAGACTCCGCCCAGCTCAGCGCACTCTTTACGAACAATTAGCACCTGACTCCTCTCTCTTCGCCAACCTTTATCTACTTTTTCCGGCTTCTGGGACTCTCGTTTCCGGCTTCTAGGAACTTTCGTGGCAAATTCCACTCATTTCGATGCATGCTGCCACCACTGACGTTTGACCTTCCTTTTCGCCAACCTCAACACACTTTTCTCCTGGTCTTGGAAACTTCTTGAAACCGAATTATAAGTTCGGCAGCAAACTCTGCTCGCTAGGTGCACGCCACGCCCACCATTGACGCTCACCCCTCCCTCCTATACTCTATCCACCTTTTCCGGTCTTCATGACTTCTTGTATTGATTATGATGTTTTCTATCCCTCTTCTTCTTGGATCCCAGTTGTGATTATTTGTATTAACACCGTCCACTCGTACTCGCTCTACCATTTGGAGGCGGGCTTTCGCCCAGTTCGGGTATGTTGAGAGCACCTCGAATATGTTCTCCTGCAATTCTTTTCTACTCAATAAGCTTTCTACTAACCGAGTTACAAATCTTTTTTATCCTGTCCGGTACATTCATAAAGCGCTCCGCCCAGCGGGCAGGTCTCCCATTTTCGGCTCATCAACTCAGTGCACACCTTTATCCATTTACCCATTCTTCTTGCTATTCCGTAACGGAAATTGAGACTTTTACCGTCGGTGACTCCCGATTCGACGCTTTACCACTATGGGCGGAGCTCCCCCATCAGATGTGTGTTTTGCACGTCTTGACCCATGCGCCCCCATATCAAACTTGAACCGGTAGTACGTATGTAGATGATTCGTCAGGTCGAGCCAGAACCATGCCTGCTATCATAAAAATGCTCTCTGACTCATGCGATCCAAGTGACAAGAAGGCAAAAATGTAAAAGACATTGTCCCAGTTACCGATCGGTTCCCTGATGAGGAGAATTCTGTTGTCGGGCCAGCCCCATAAGAAGGGCAACTAGACCAATGCTATACCTTGTATCGATATACAAAGCTGGATAGTGAGAATCATCCCAAACTCCTCCAGTCTCGGTTGATGCTTCAGACCTTCAATTGGAAGTTCACGGCATCACAGACAGGCAGATTGGGTGCCCACCCGCAGTGTGTAAATTGTTCAAAATTTGATGCTAACAGAATACCGTGGGACTAATCATATTGGAGAAGTTGCAACGTAGCTCTCCTAACTCAAGCCCTATGAGATGCTCTGTACGGAGTGTGCTGAAGGCATGTAGAGCGTCAATCAGTCGAGCAGTCGCTCTTGAAAGCCTTGGATACTCGACAGCACCTGCTTGCACAGCAAGGTCGACGCTTTGAAGAGTGACATCGTTTTCAGTTTGATAACCTTTTATCAATATGACAGTGTTGTCAATTTGAGAGTTCCCGCCCACATTGCTTTTTACGAGCAATTTTTATGTTACGGTAAGTTCTGTCCACCCTGTGCATAGTACCTATTAGAACGTTACAGCTTTTTTGAACAGAACTTACGCGAAATAATCAACGAACAGTCATGATTTACTTCAAACATGTCCTAGTTGATTGCGTGTGAATCAAAGATTGTTCACATACCTTGCAACCTTTGTCTTGGCCGTGGATTTTGCTCAGAGGTAACGGATCGAATAGTATGTAGACCTCAAAAGGATTGAAAACGTCTGCTCTCAGGTTCGTCGGTGGCTCGTCGGGAGCTGAAATTTAGAGGAATGCTTTTGTATGCTAAGTGTTAAGTGCTTACTCCAATTCACAGCCTATAGAAATCGCTTCTGACAACGACTCCCTCACTGACCTACCATAAAAACAATTCATATACCGGCACTGTAGGACCGTAGGACCCACAATATTCATTCACAGCCTTCCGGGTACTTTTCAAGTTCCGATATTTCCCACAACTTTTCCGAAAGACTTTCTTGTTTCTAAAATGCTTGTCTGCTTCCCACTTCCCCCTCCCTCCACCTTTTTTACTTTTCGAGGGATCTCTCCCTCTCCCTCCACCCTTGTGTGGCTTCACATATTAAAATGAATTTGTGATTATAGAGCCAGTTTCATTATAGGACAGAGCAGGGATAGCCGAGTGGTTAAGAGGTTAGACTCATGTCTGCACCTCTGAAAAACCGCGAGTTCGATCCCTGCCGAGGCTAACCATGCCTTGCAAAAATTGCAAAAATGGTTCTAGTACCAGCGTCAGGCCCAGGTTGACAGGCCGGCTGATGAATACCCCAGTCACACCAACATGTCTAAAAGTTGTCAAAGAATCAGTGATAAAGCTAGGACGTCACCCGGAAGTGGCGCGCAGAACCCCCGCCCGAGTTCTGTGGTCAGTATGCGAGGGCTACCGAGGAGGAACGGCCTCGGCCAAAGAAGCTAGTTCGAATTGGACTGTGAACGTGGGATCGCTAACAGGAAGTCCTCTACGCTGACGACATCGCCCTGATAGCGGATAGCAGAGAAGAACTACAGGCCAAGGTGCAGAAATGGCAGAAAGTCCTGGCAGAAGGTGGGCTCCGGCTGAATGTCAAGAAGACCAAGTTCCTGAGCTCTGAAGAGGGTGCAGAGCCGATCGTGGACGGCCATGGTGAGACCATCGAAAGAGTGGAGGACTTCCGATACCTTGGGAGCGATCTGGCAGCCGACGGAAGTGTGGATCAGGCAGTGAAGGCACGGTCAACGCGGCATGGATGAAATGGAGGGAGTCCACTGGAATCCTCTGCGATCGAAGGTGCTCCAGAACGCTCAAAGGGAAGGTGTACCGGACAGTGGTAAGGCCTGCGATGCTATACGGCAGCGAGTGCTGGCCCCTGAACAAGAATCACGAAAGGCAGCTTCACTCCGCTGAGATGGGCCTGCGGCTGGACGCGACTGGACAGGGTCAGAAACGAGGATGTCAGAGCGGTCATGCAGACTGCCCCTGTCCAGCTGAAGGTACGGGAACAGCGTCTGCGATGGTATGGGCATGTGCTAAGGAGGCCACAGGACCACCCAATAAGGAAAGCAATGGACTTCGAAGCGCAAGGCAAGCGACCCCAAAGAAGAGGTGGAAGGACGTAATCAAGAAGGACCTAAGTGAAATCACGGCCATAGCAGATGCCCTTGTCGCGGTTCGCGACTGTGGTCCCGGGCGCACCGCGCGCTTGGGCACTGCTGTGCAGCAGGCGCCGTGGCGTTGCATGCACCGACTATAGGGGCATGCTCCGCCTCCGGTCCCGCCTCCAGCCGGGACTACTTAAGCGAGCCGCCTCTGCCAGTCGGCGCACTTCGCTCCCTCCGGGAGGAGCGTTGTGCCGGGCAACGCTAGGAAGCTGGACGGCTCGGAGTGCCACTGGCACTCGGCAGTATGGTCCGGCATACTGTCCCGTCCTGTCGGAGCGCTGGCAAGCCAGCGTCCGCTACACCGGATGGACGCTGCCGGCTGCAGGCGCCAGCAGTGCGCCACTTACCGCCGACGACCCGATGGATGGACGACGCGATGGCTTGGTATCTCCAAGCCCGGCAGAGGATAAGAAGAGTAGGTCGTCAACTTATTACCGATATCCGCCAATAAATGTAAGTATATTTAATTGTAGTTAGTGTAGTTGGGTTGTAGTTTGGGGAGCGCCAGGGCAGGGGCCCGACTAAGGCGCAATAGGTTTTTCTTGTGCTGTTATGTTGTGGGTTGGTAGCCGGGGCAAGGGAGCCCTCGGCCCTTGGGCTGGGAAAGCCCGGGCCGTCGGTGGGCCTTGCCCCCGCGGGTTACCGCTTACCGCGACCCTTAAACCCCCCTTCCCTGGGTTAGGAACCCGTGACGCCCCGGGGAGCGGAGGCCATGCTTGCGGGAAACAGCATGGTCCCCGGGAAGGACCCGTAGGATGGCGTGTGTGCCTGGGAAAGGACCACGAGGGCTCCGAACCACCTTGATGCGTCGTGTTGGAGGGTTAGGAGGGCAACCGCTCCCGAACCACGACAGCCCTAGACAGAGCGAAGTGGCGACGACTGATAAAACAGCGGACCCTGCGACTGCGCGGGACTAATGCTAGGGAGAAGAAGAAGAGAGGACCAGTTTCATTATATTGAAATAACTTAGTGAACACTAACACCTAAGGCCCCCTTAAGTACTGGAGAACCTTTCATTTCCAGCAGCGCTCCGTTTAGACAGAAGCATTAAAACGATTCTTACTTTCCTTCTGATGACTATAAGATTCGCCCATTGCAGAATTATGTCTGACTGCAGTGCTGATGACGCGCCTCTAGTACTAAAAAAGGCACGCTCAAACATAAAGTTGATGTGTAAGAGCGCTCAATAATGAAGGACGAGGTTTGCGGAATGGATTGAGAGCAGAAAACGGAAGCAGAAGAATCCCTCAAAAGCCACTACAATTTCGGATTTAGATATTACGTTCGGGGTCGGCAACGGAAAGATTTAGCTCTCAGAGAAGCGAGAATACGCGAAAGAGTTCGTTGTAAAGAGAGGATGCGCACTCAAGAACGCTGGATTTCGGGTAATTCAACTGCCACTATGGCCACTAATGGGAAACCTAGCGCCCTTGTTGCTCTACAATCGTATGTACATCGTTAACTTTCGCTCCCTCTCCTCCAATAGTCTATTCTCGAAGCTCGCCCTCGATTTTTTGGTTTTCTACTTTGTGATTTTTTTCGAATTTTTTTCATATTACTTCAGCTCTCTTTTGCTATTTTTTTACCTACCTCTTACTGGGAGCTTGGCCCCGTACCACGTACTAATTCGTTCGACCACCTGTTTCTTTCCTTGTCAGCCATTCTTCTTATTTCTGTCGGCCTTTCCTATTACTCTCCTTGTCACATTTATGAGGCGTTCTTTGACAACGGAATGACCAGCACATTAGCCAGCTAGCGCACAGGTTTCCACTTTTCTGCCATTATTTCCGCAGGTTATTGTAGACACCTACCTAACTCCTTGAGATCAATTACTAACTCCGTGCTGTTAGGTCCGGTGTATTCTCCAAGTTTCGCTACCACTACAACAAAATACTTCTCTGGTCTGCGATCGATCTTCCATGTCTGTAAAAAAATCGAACAGTGATGCCTGGTCTAGAGCCCTTATAGGCCTGAAAAAAAAAACATTAAAAACAGGATTATTTCCTCGTTATCTCATTGTTAAAAAAGTCCTTATGTTATCTAGTCCTCCTATTATTAGTGCTAGTGTCGTGCATGGCGAAAATCGGTGGAGGATTTCTCAACGGCTCGTGGAGGATTTTCTCCTGTTCAGACACATTCTCTCGTGCGGATGTTCATTCTCGCCCGCATGTACATTCACTCCCGAGATGAAAATCGTGTCGAGGAAAACCCAACTTTGATACGACCCCCGCCTAAAGCGCGGGGTCTCGGCAAGATCCTCTCCGTGAAAACCAGTCAGGAAATCAAAACACTAACCGATCAAAAGCAAATAAAGCGATGGTAAAAGTGAAGTAATCTTTGAAAAAGATTCATTCAACAGTTGTGTGTCAATGACAAACTAAGAGAACTCACCTCTATTCAGCGACTACGGCGCGAAAGCTACGATTAACAAAGGAATCTGAAAAACAAAACATTCTCCTATTGTAACAGCGGCGATTGTTCACGTGTACACACGTTACACGAGGATGATCGACAGGAACGGAGAAAATGATGAATAGGACTAACAATGAAAGTGTCACCGAATTTAAAGGAGCAGCTGTTTCCTCACGCGGCTGCGGCGCGGCTCACGCGGTGGAGCGATTTATCTCGAAAATTTGCCTCCTCCCCTTATGCTTCAAACCTTAATAACTTTTTCGAAACTTGATCTTTTCAGAGAACTGTTGTGTGCTTTGAAAGAGCTTCGATTGCAGTTTTTACTTTCTTCTGAAGTTGTTCTGAAGATACCCTATCCAGTGAGATTTTCCACGTCGAGGAAACGTCGAGGAACTCGAAATTTTCATGCGGATTTTTGCTGTTTTCAAGACGATAACTTTCTTATTTCTCAATTGCTTGGGAAATGAAATGTGGACAGTTTTAGAAAGTAGAAGAATTGCTCTTTCGAATGGTTGCCTGACTTGTTTCGAAAACTTCCTACTTAAAGAGAAATCTGCGTCGAGAAAATGTCGAGGAATTTTTTCTTCACTCAAAAACCGGATTCCTTCCACATCATTGCTAGGAAATTCATTGAAACCTCTCAAAATGCCTTAGGTACGCATCGCTTTGCTGTCGCTGATACAACTAGATACGCTCAGCGCCATTTAGTTTCGGTCGAGTATACGCCATGCCGTCGGTCTTCGCTCGTATTTTAAGTCAATTGAAAGGTTGTGTGTGCATGACGACTTGCTGATAAGAGCCGAAATGTTCCCAGCTGTGATTAACGTGAGAACTCTTATAACCTCCTTATGAAAGTTGCCATAGCGATCTTTACCAAGTTAAAGCGCCGCTTGAGGGAGCCGATGAACCCATAATTCAATAATCGATATCAATAAGTGGACTACAGGTGACACAGGTACGGTCCGGGGTTGTAGCAGTACAGTAGTGCTGCTGTCAGTGCCACTCACGAGTATGGCATTTCTAGCCTCAGTGTGCCGAGCTAATTTAGCAATAGTGGAATAGTGTTAAAGTACACTTACGGCGGTTTTTTCTGTTGCTTGGATTGTTTTATTTAATATCTTGAAGGAGAGTTGCATGGTGCTCACTCTGCAATTCTTTTTTATAAGCTTATCTCAGTACAGGGAATGATCAAGCATACAGTAGCGGTCAAAAGTTTGGAAACTTTTTTATTTTTGATCTAGCGCGGCCGACACATAACGAAATTGTCCCAAATTTAGATATTACATACAAAATCAAGTTCAGAATACGACGGGAAGAATAATTTCCAAAAACCTATAATCATATTTGAGAAATAAGATTTTTTTCAAGTAATGGCGCGTCAAAAGTTTGGAAACTTTTTGTTTCCCTTATCATTATGATTCCTACTCTTCAATGTTTACTTGTTTCTGTTAATTTTAGTTCAACCATTGAGTAATGTGTAATTTCAAAATGAATTCATATGCAAAGGAAGCAGTTTTTCCATGGGAGGTCCTTTTTTAAACCCTACAATCCGGAATACGAAATTGAAATTGTTTCTTAGTAGTTCAGTCTCTACGGAAGCAATATTATCGAATGTTTCTAGCGTTTTTGGAGTCGAGTAAGCATAAGAAGAATGATCATTCACAAAAAAGTATCCTCACAAGAAAATTGGCCCTCCTCAAATACTTCGAAAGGGTGGTTGGCACGTGCCCCCGACATTCCCAACTAAGAGACAACTTTTTCCAGTTTTCCTCTAATCATATGAAAGTCCAAGTGCAGCACAACATCGGCCGCGACCTGGTGAATATTACGGATGATATCCCAACAAGAAGCCATTGTTGGGCTTCAAGAGCAGGATGGCCCAACTGGCTTCCGCACTAACGGCTAACATGGACCGAAGGCGAGAGGTGAAACTTTGTCCTCAGCGACGAATGGGATTTCTATCTTCCTAGAAATGATGTTGTGGACCCTGTGAAGTGTTTTGTCAAATGGGAAACCTCATTTTGAGTATAAGATTCCAACAGTCAGAAATAGTGGAAGTATTGTCATGGATGAAGATGTGTCCGACCATTCGGCGATTCCCCAGTTCTATGTATCCAGCGAAATGTGGGTTGGGCTAAGTACAAGTATAGTCTGTAGAATACAATGCTTCCCTTCGATAGTCAGAACTAGCCGGAAAAGATGGGTTTTCTATCGCGGAAATGACCCAATGCAGGCCTACCTCCTCACTGCCGCCTTCCTAAACCCAGAAAAAGAAGCTGTTATGAAGCGACCAAGTCAAGATCTAAAGTCTAATTGAGTTCTACATCCCACGGAAGAACTGGCATGTCGCTCAACCCACATTCCAGTTAAGAATCCCACCAAACAATGTGATTTAGTTCACAGTGTGTAGGGTTCGACTTAAAAGTCCTAAAATTATTTTATAATCAACTCCATGTCAATAAAAACGACGCTAACATAGAAATTCAAAGCTACTCATCGAATAACTAATTTATCATGTGGATTGAGAGCTATTTTGCCGAATTCGCTTTGGAATTCGGAAGTTTCCAAACTTTTGACGCGCCATTTCTTTATAAAAATTCGTATTTTTCAAATGCGATTTTAGTTTTCAAAAAATCATGTTACCCATCGTAATCTACACTTGATTCTGTATATGATATGTGAATTCGGGGCAATTGCTTGTCTACGGCTACACTAGATCAAAAATACACTGCGTCCCATAATTATAACTCCACCTAAGAATTTCCCAAAATCTCACAAATTTAGATGTTTTAGAAAAAGTCTCCAATGTGGCAGTGTGTAAATACAAATACGAAATTCCCTATAAACATCAACTTCCAACTTGAGATCCCAGGAATTTTTTCTAATAATTTTTGTTAAAAGGCCACTTAGCCGACGTCCCAAAATTATAACTCCACCTCATGTTTTTCTATTATTTTTCACTTCCGTTTCGCCAAACTTTTTTATTGTGCTAATATCTTACTTCTCAAGGGGACAGTATGATAGAAAATGCTGTCTGACTTTTTAAAAGGTCAGCTGTTGAACAACGCTTTCTCGCCAGATTTGGACCAAATTCACGCCAAGCTCAAGAATTTCTTCAGGGTCTTACATGATATGGAGTTTAGAAGAGCTCTAAAGGTCTCTCATTGATTTTCGATAGAAACAAAGGCCGTGTCACAGAAGAAACATCCTTTTTTAGTAAGCCGTGCTCTGCCATCGAATCTTCTTTGAAACTTAATGTCTCAACGGAACAATTGTTTCTTGCTTGCGAACGAATCCCAAGTTGATTCTTGAGTGGAAAACGTGGAAGGCATCATCTGTGGCAAGAAACCATTGCGAAAATCGGGCTGAGTTTTCCATGAAGGTGCATCGGAGCCGACTGGAGTAAGGTTCGCTTTTACTGGATGCGAATGTTTTAGCATTTGTTGTCTTTCTTTGGTCGAAAAGGGTTTAAGATGGGGGCTGAAGTAAATGGGAGGTAGCGACTACTTTGCGTTTCTTGACGGATTTCTTATGTCTTGCCCCATTGGCGTACTAATGAGCACCCCACGTCCCATCTACAGCACTCCAGAATCTATCGTAATCGCTGCCTTCAAGCAGAGAAGAGAAAGTCCGTGGTATTATGGATTTGCAGATCACGGTGACCCTCCACCGGAAGACTTTTCATCGGAAGGTCAACGTGGCATCTGCGCCTCCAGCCTCGTTATCCTACTTTCTCTGAACGCTCTACTAGCATAAGCATTAGCTGAACCTTACGTGTTAGAGGTGCACTTGATGCAAGCAGAGTAAAAGCTTGGAAATTCTCACCAGACCTGTGAAACACGTTAATATGAATTTTACCGGCAATTCACGAGCCATATCCAACCAGCGAGCACCCGCTGTCGCTGCCAATAACAACACTGATCACACGCAGATGGTTAGCGGTCTGCGTGGTGCAGAGGTGGTGGTCCGTTGTACGGTTGGAATCATCGGGTGTTCAGAGCCAAGCATGAGAGTTTTGCGAATAGTGTAGGGAAGCTGATGATTTACCAGAGGGTGAAGGTCCATTCGCGAATGTTTGTTTCCTTATTGAAACATAAAGGGCCTTAATCATCACCTCCCTCTGCATTCGCAATGAGGGTAGTTCGCTATCGCCCTGATCTGGCGAACACACAGGCAGACGTACTTAGTGTATTCACATACTAGATCAGTGGTTCACTCACAATATATACAACGCTATATCTGTCTGCGTATGTGCCAGAAAATTCGTGACACGCGTCGCAGCAATGGTAGGACATTGGTCATTACACAATATATAGGAAGTCGGACTGGGGCACAGATTGCAGGGGGTCGTCTAGACCCTTTTTCATCGAAGCTGTCAAAATTGGCACTGTTATGATCGATGATCAATGTCTAATAGTTTGAAGCTCAAGATCAACACGCCGATCCAGGCTGGCGAATATATAGTAACCGGTCAAAAGTTTGGAAACTTTACAGTGCGGTCCATAAGTCTTAACTCCACCTAATTATTTCCCAAAATCTCACAAATTAGATGTATAAGAAAAAGTCTGCAATGTAGCATTGTAGTAAATACAAATACGAAATTACCTATAAACATCAACTTCCAACTTGAGACCCCAGGAATTTTTTCTAATAATTTTTGTTAGAAAGGCCACTTAGCCGACGTCCCAAAATTATAACTCCACCTCATGTTTTTCTATTATTTCTCACTTCCCCCCCCCTTCACTCCCGTTTCGCCAAACTTTTTTATTGCGCTAATATCTTACTTTTTAAGGGGACAGTATGATAGAAAACTTTTAGAAAACGCTGTCTAACTTACAAAACGCGGTCGCAAAAACTGTTGAACAACGCTATCTCGCCTAGAGCTGGACCAAATTCACGCCAAGCTCAAGAATTTCTTCAGAGGTCTTCACATGATATGGAGTTTACAAGAGCTCTAAAGGTCTCTCATTGATTTTCGATGGAAACAAGGCCGCCTCACAAAAGAAACATTCTTTTTTAGTAAGCCGTGCTCTGCTATCGAACCTTTTTTGACTTAAAGGAATCTTGCGCGGAAAATTCTTGCACTCTTTCCTAACATGAATATGTCAGTTGTGATCACTGGAAATAGCACACAAAGTTTCACGCATGAAGATTCGGTTTCTGAAGAGAAACAAACGTACAAAAACTACACGTTATGGACCATCGAAGGACCAGGAGGCAGAGCCAGGCGAGGCATGGAAAGAAGACGGCGTTTGGCCGGCTACGTACCAGGCGACGCAATGAGAGAATCGGGTTAAAGCGCGCGATTTCGGAGAGTGGAGACAAATCGATCGATGGAATAGGATGGAGTAGAAGTGTAAGATGTGAATGCAACGAAGCAGAAGGCCAGAAAGAGCTTCTAGTGAATGCACTCCAAGAACCAAGTTTGAGCATCCCCGTCGCCAGCATTCGTGAAAGACGTCCGTGGGCAATTCGAACGCGTAGCAGCCTTTTCGAGTTTTCGAATTTCTAATCAAAACGAAAGCAATACTTCAGTTCTTTTCACTATTATCGTGGATAATGAGTCTCAAGCCAGTGATTATGGCTGAAATAGAATCATGATTTTTCCGCGCAAGATTCCTTTAATGTATATACACATTGGTTTGTTTGCTATACGAATTTATTACGTAGACTGAAAGCG
>MU868492.1:6065-46823 GCA_036418205.1 Ostertagia ostertagi | reverse complement strand
TATTTACGCGTTGCGAAACCAAACCAAATGATCCCAACTGAATATTAAAGAGCACGTTATAATCTATCAACAAGCTACACAACAGCCTTCTACACCGACGACATCAGAAGATTTTCCCACGGAAACATGCACGGTACGAGCTCAACGAGGTCGTCGAGTACCATAGACATTACGACGTCTCTGAAACGCTGGTCAAAAGCGGTTTTGCATAGTCACAGCTAATGTCTCTGGGAAGCTATTCAACAGTTAATCCATTGAAGAAATTATGTAGCAGCTTCAGGTTACGGTAAGCCTCGTTGAGCTCGACGGTGACGGCAGATGACGTCATATTCTGAAGACGGCGGGGGCAGTGAAGGAGGGCCTGCTTCTGTTACGGGGGAACACCTAAGGAATATTCGCCGTAAAACTTTCATTAACATCGGCTCCCTGTGCGACGAAAAGTTCGATGATGTGCGCCATGGGCCAAGTGTCTCTTTTTTTGGCCACCCCTGTACATCTCATTTTGAGCGACCACTTGGACCTACCATCCTTCGCTTGTAAGGCAAGAGAGATCGGGAAAGGTGTCAGCTCTATAGCAATGGAAGAGACAATAACGATGTAGCCATAGCGGTAGCGGAGTCGCTCAAGGACCATGTCCCCGGATCAGCGATCGGATAACGGCTGTGAAGGCAGACACAAAGGACGGGTACTGGACCATACTCTCCGTGTACGCACCGCAAGCCGGATTTCTCGAAAGTGACGAAGACGAGTTTGAAGATGCCATCAGATCGATTCTAGATGGCGACTACCTCACCACAGCGAGGATTACGGTCACGTTAGTGATAGAAGAGGCCTGGAAAGGGTGCACGGATGTAAAGGGGTAGGAATGACGAACGCTAAGGGTGAGAGGGTTCTGGACGTGGCTAAAGGTTCGCGAAACTTTGGAGGCCTCTTGGATACGCGTTAAAAATCCAAAAATTAATAAATTTGGGCTTCGAGCCCATTGGCTTCGGCCGGCAGACTAGGTCATCCGAAGCCACCCACAGTGAATCAGTATAGCGGTGGTCTCAGCAAAATCATTACAGCACATTCTGAGATGAGTTGAAGGGTGCTTGTGTTTTACGGTACCCCCTGAGTTCTTCTAGTCTATGGAGACTATTTCGAGGTTAGAAATTATGTTTGCGGTAGGTCTTACTGATCTCTGACGTTCTAGGCTCTTACGAAGGCGAGCAGGCCGAAATGTTAAGCTCTGTATCATCTTGGCTTGTGGCTTCAGAAGCAAACTTTAAAAGTCAACGGAGAAGTGGAGAGGAGTAGGGAAGAGAAACACCGATGGAGAAAACCTGGCTAAAGTCACGATCTGGCAATCTGCAGCCTGTTCTCCGTGAGAAGGGAAATTTAAAGGACGCAGTAGGGGAGGGACAAACAGAAAGCGATCATGTGCTCTTAAAAAGATCGTCCATCAGAACTGTGAAGGACATCAATGTACTCCCTGAAAAAGAACTGGCACACCAGCACAGGCCCTTCTTGGCAGATATAACATGGACCTCCTCAACAAGACAAGGGCAAGAATCGAGAGGAGAATCTGATGGTGGAAGTGAGGCCAAGCAGAGAAGGGCGACATCAGGCGAAGGGTAGTAGAAGTTGGTCACCCAGACCCAGAGGGACCAGTTCAGAGGACTTGGGGTAATGCGGCTAAGATCATCATGCGATGCTCAAGGTAGTACTGTTCGAGACGCGAGTTGGATTCAGAGGAGTCAAGGCAGCATGGTTCTGGAACGAGGAGGCTAAGCGAGTCGTTAAGCGTAAGAAGGAAACACAAGCGCTGGCAGGGGAAACGAAGCTCTGAGGACCTGTCTACAAAACCTGGAGGATTGCAGGAGCTGCGAGACGAAGACATGGAGATGGACACCTTGCACGAGAAATTGGGAAGTTAAAACGGTGAGTTCGTCTCAGGCTGGCTAGGCACAGTATGGGGCTGCTTAAGACATCGCGGTGGTGAAGGGTGTGAAGAGCACCAACTGCGCCATCCAGATGAAGTCAGCCGAAGTCCGGTAGAGGTGGGAAGAGTACTTTAGGGAGTTTTAAACAAAGATCTCCCCCAAGAATAACTCACGGGCAGAGGCTACAGCTGGACCTATCGTACTCTGGACAAAGGACGAGGATCGGTGCGCACCTGGGAAGATGAAGGTCGAGAAGGCAGTTGGTTTGGATGGGAACCAATAGAGGCCTGGAAGGTGCATGGAGATTGAGATGATTGGGTGGCTCCACCTGAACACGATGACTGAGAAAGAAAGGATGCTGAATGCCTGGAAAACAACCGCTATCGTCTCCACTTCAAAGCTGATGGTGACGTAACGGACTGCTTTCATTACCGCGTATCAAGTTGACTGCGCAAACCATGAAGTTGTACGAGCACCTGGTTGCCTCGAAACTGCGGGACTTTGCCCAAATCTCCCAGGAACAGTCCGGGTTCATGCCCGAAAGGTCTATAACGGATGCCATCTTCATCGCAAGTTAGTCAAATGTTTGACGATCCCTCGATGTGCAGATTGAAGTGTTTATAGATAGGCTACCCCACCTTTCAGGAGCACAGATGACAAGCATAAATGGGAGTCGTTACCAAATACTAACGGTTCAGAAGTAAAAAATTGGAATGACAGCCCGTGCTAGATATGAAAAACAGTGTGCAAAAACTTTTGCTCCGGCGCGGAGCAAACCCACCACCAAGGAGGCCACAGGACCATCTGATAGGAACAGCAATGAACTTTGAAGTGCAAGGTAAACGACTGCGAGGAGTCCTAATGAATAGGTGGAGAGACGTAATCATGAAGGACCCAAGTGAGGTCACAGTCACGCTAGAAGATGCCCTGGACAGAGCAAAGTGGCCAAGACTGACAAACGGACAGCGGATCCTGCGACTGCGCGGGAATAACGCTAGTGATAAGAAGAAGGAGGTTTGTGTTCTCCCACACTCCCATTTTCCAGCAAAACCCTCAATCATTTCCAGTATTCGATATTGGAATGTGTCTCCAAGGTAAATGAGCGCTTCATCCATTTTCATCTATTTCTAAAACGTGATTTGTTTGTGCAAGTGCATCCCTGTTCGTGTGTCTACGCAAGGCCAAAATCCATCAGAAATCATTATCGCTGCCCTTTCGTACAAGGAGAAGAAAGCTTTTCCAGATCTACGTTCTGCTGAATGGAGACGTCATAGCAGACCGCTCGACTAACCTCACTTCGAATGTTGGCTTCTCATCATCTCGTGCACCTTTGACATCCCATTTGAGAACGACGTTATGTTTTTCATCAGAGTATTCCATGTTTTCTACGACAATTTCTTCCAGAGGAGGGAACGATGACTCTACTGAAATTCTAATCTATATTTTGCCCAATAGAACCAATGCTTGTTGTACGACTTACATTCTTTTTTACTGCTCAGTCCCTCTACAAGAATAGCATTAGCAGTGATTTTGTAGTCGCCTCCTTCTGTGGGGACGTAATATGTGACGTTCCCGCTCTGAACATATCGTTTTCAAGAACTGTAACAATCTTCCACGGTTGTCAACTATCACGACGGAATACTTCTCTTCAGAATTATTATTTATCGCATTATCACTACTCACGAAATTGTTGATTTTGTCTGTAAACAACCCTCCCACCCTCGCGATGCCGAAAATGCTAGCGGTCCCAAATCCTCAGTAATGTGTTGTGCTCACTGTGTGAAGGGAGTTTAGAAATTTTATTAACCCAAGGAGCACATTGGAGAGGATTGAGGACCACCCCCCCCCATGATCAATTGGTGCGGTTCCCCGCACACAGAAATGGAACCATTGATGCGAAAAGGACTGACAATGAACAAAAAGGGAAAAAATCGGCCGGAAACGAAGTTGAGGGCTCAACCTTTATTCTATTCGACCATGTTATTGCAATAAGAGACTGAGCGTGAGCACGTAGGAGGTAGTTGCGAGAGAGCACTGCTGATGAAAGAGCTCCAGACATCAGCATGCTCGGACATCATCCACCTGATATCATCCTGGATGCGTCGTCAGAGGGAACAGCGAGCTGTCGCCTCTTTGAAAAACTTCCCACGCGCGGAAATCCGTCCAAGAACCTTCATTTTAGGGTGAATTCAATGAATATAAGCGTCAGCATGCGGGAGTTTTGATATTTCTACAGAACTCAACTTGCGAAATGCTGAGTTAGCGTTATAAATAGTAAAACACTGAGATTGACTTGTTGGTATGTAGATCAAAAAAGGCATAACTGTCGTGATATATAAACTCCCATACTTCGAAGTCGTTCAAAAACAAGCGATGTATCTCCTACACCAGTATAGTATGTAGCTGGGCTGAAGCTAGCCTTTCGAAGTGAGGCGTTATGGAATAAGTCATCAGAGCTCGTTCCCGGTTGGAGAGATAATGGAAATCAGACTGTCATACGAGGGATCGCTGATAGTTTCCTTGGAATAGCTTGTTATCAATCCAAACTTTGTAGTTTAGCACACAGTTAGGCTCGCCACAGAGGGACGAGTCCAGTGGTGTGAAGGCCTATTCGTTTTACTCGAAGAATTACGTTGTCGGATCGGTTCTAGAACAAAGGCTCAAGGCTTGCGTGAAACATTATTTCTAGAGATTCGTTAAAAAATGAATGAACAGGACCAGTCCCACTGACCGCATTGTGTGCCACAATTGATAGTTTTCCAATTCTTCTTAGGACCCGGTAAACACGAACCAAGGAATTTTGAAAATTTGGTGGATGTTTACGATTCATAATGGAGCTATGCACGTTACTGCATTATTGGTTTCTCAGAATCGTTGTCTGCCGTAGGTAACTCGAAGACGCTGTCGCCATAGTTTTGGCGCACCCTGTATATGATATTTGCCTATGCCCGAAAGTTTGTGTTCGCAAAGATACTTGTGGAAAACTGGCTCCAAAAAGTGCAAGGGATGTTCCAAAATGCAACACTTTCGTGTGAGATTTCGACCCTGGAACTTGTAAACATGAAACAGATCACATATGTTGAGCCACCACACACCAATCTCCATCGACTGCAGCGTTTATGCGAATGACTCAGATGCGATCCTTTTAAACACTCCTGTAATTCCCTTCAGAGATTCGTTCAGCAGATTTGGACAGATTTAGAGCGCCACAGACTGCCTCAGGATTCATGCATTTTATTTCAGATGGCCGCTTCGACCAGCATCCTTCTTTGGTAAAATTTATGCAGCTTTTCACCCAAAACTAACGGAGTAACATACCTCTCCAGAAGATTCAGATATTTTCTCGCCTGGCTCAGGAGCACCTTTTTTGGCGACATATATCTGGAGCCTGGAACATCACTTGTCATCCTTCTATATACAGGTGCTATATGTGTATTATAGCACACGCTTTTCGGAATTGACAAGGGACTGTTCAAACTTTCCATGGCCAATGAAACAAGGCATGAAACCTCTACAGTCTTGAAAGCTGGTTACTATGGACACTAAAATTGATAGGTGAAACTTCTACGAATTTAGGATTTCTACAGAAGATATGGGTTTTTAAGGTTAGTGGTGAAAGAACGTAATGGGGCGAGCTAGCTTATACGTAGTCTGGTCAGCGTAGCATAGTGGTAAAGCTCTTGCCTTCAAGCAGTAGGATGTGAGTTTGCTTCTCATTTCTATGCGAATTTTAGCATCTTGTGTTATACGCATGGCGTAGGGTGGCGTGAAGCTGAACAATAGGCGCCGGACAGAGTCATTTTCGTGATCTACGTCAGCGACACCTCTTGTAAGGGTCAGGTTCCCATATATTCTTGAAGAAAATACGACATCAAACTGGCTTCATTAAATTTTGCGCCAGAACAAATCTCTTGCGATCAGTTCCGTCTCTTACCCCTATAGCCACAAATTCGGCGTGAATCAAAATTTTTTCCTAACTTCAAAATGTGAGTATTCATGTATTCCAATCACGAAAGCCGTCGTGAGACTTGATCACCACCACCTTCTTGCTGTCAAAAACATGGACAAAGAAACAAAAAAAGGAACATATTACTTGGAGCCAACGCTACCAGGCTTCCAACATTATGGATCAGAGTACACAGATGGTGGCAAGGTACTAGATTCACTTCTCTATCAGAAATTTGTGAAAGATCTCCCTCCTTCCACTGACTACAGTTTTTTATACTCGATATTCAAGAGTTGGGGTAGGTGTGTCACCGACAATGACGTGCATAGAAGCTATGTAGACAAGCTGCTTCCAACAAACATCGCTGGATGCCAACAAAGCATGCTGGCAACAGTTTATCCAACAACTTCTATCAAATGTACGTCACTTCCGGGGTGACACGCCTACTCCTACTTCTGGATATATGTACTGGACAATAGGAAAATCGGTTTAAGGTTCTATAAATGATGTCAGACTTACCCCACGGGAGGAGACATCTGCTCATCCGTAAGTCATCGCCCAGACATACCCTTACTTTTGCGCGGCTTTTCATGAAGTTAGAGTGTAATCCCCTTTTCGCTGACATATTGCTTGCAGTGGTAAGTGGGTTCTGATCACGAATATAATATTGGTTTTTTTTTCGCAGAGGCCAGGTGGAGCTAGTTTGACGCCATTATTTTTCCATTAATACACAACCTTTACACATCAAGGTTTTTTGTTGATGCGCAAATGACAGTATTTCTGCACGTCTCTTACCTTTCAAGATAAATTTCCCCGCTGCACGTGTGAAGCACAATATGCAAAGCCCCACGCACCGGCGGAGAGCAAACTCACGACCTATGCCTGTGGAGCGGAAACGTTATTACTACGCCACGGCGATGCTAACTAACTACAAGGACAGCTCTTTGGCTAGCTTTGAAGGCTCGTAACTTAACTCGTGACGTAACAAAAATTTCAGTTGGGCAGATTTAGAGCATACCATTGTAATCAGCGTGCAAGTCTCGGTCCATATATCAACGTCTTATTTCGAGTTTCATGGTTACTGCCATGTTCGAAGTATTCCCTTGCAAGATCTCGCAATTTCCCTCTTATTTCAACGGCCATGCAACGCCTCGAGTCCACATTTCCCTTCGAAACCATAGCTGTTCGATGTGCATGACCCAATTCATGAGCGGAGACACTGAGTAACCTTTCGTCTTCCTGACGTTTCGATAGATTAGTGAGGGAGGGAAGGATCAGAACAGTTATCATCAACTGCTTCTCCTTGATTCGATTCATTCAACAGAGACAGCAGAATGACTATAGTTAATAGTTTCACGGTAGTGATGGGCGGAAAATCCACGCTGTGAGATAGGTGTCAGAAATCTGTCAGGAATCGCGATCGCAATCGCGAATAGGATTCTGGAGAAGATTGTAAGTTTAGAAACACAGGACGGTATACCGTAACGCTCTCAACGTTGGGGCGTTGGCCAAGCACCATACAAGTGAAAAATTTAGTCAGCTTAGATGTTAGTGGTGCACGCGCAAAACAAGCACCTTATCACGCGCGCGAATTTGTCTCGCATATTTCGTGTCATGTTTTTGCTCGCCTCCCACTCGTTTTCTCTGCGCTCTTTCAGCGAGGAGAGAACGCGTCAAGCAAACTTGCCAACTGTACTGAGCGCAGTTGATGAACAAGGAGAAGGAACGCACGCACGCCGTTTTGGCCTCGTGTAGGATGCGGCGGCACGTGGGGGATTACCTCCTCTGCCCGAGCGCGCAGCTGCGACGCTCCCCTATTTTTGGCTCGCTGCCTTGGAGAGTCGGGGTATTAAATTGTCTCGTAATTCCTGTCTCAATTTCAAAACTTTCGTTCATTAAAGTTCTAAGAAACAACTGATCAACAGCATAACCATGGTCACTGATTGTTGATGTAGTTGTCTCTATTGATCACTGCATTTCTCTGGATATCTGTGGTCTCTTAGTGACCCCGTACCTCGCCCCTTTTTCACACTTCTTACCCCGTTTTGACCCGTTTGGCGGTAAAGCCGCTATATAAAGCCACCACACGAATGTACAGCGTCTCTTTTTGTCCGACTACTTCTGGAGTGCAGCACTCGTCCGCCTATTGCCTGACTGTGCCGTCATTTCCTAACAAACTGTTCCATTCACTCCTGCCTATCCGGAGAACACGAAGGAGGGGACATTGCCCACTACAATATGCATGCATTTGCTAGGGAATATTTGAAATCTTTCCGCCCAGAATGAGTGAAGCTGGGGTTAAGGAATTTGGAGTGGTCCTTTTTGAGATGGTCGCAAGTTTACCTTTCTCTCTGGTAGGTGCTGATTCAGGGCGTAGGGGAGGCGATAGTCCGATAGAGCGATGCTAGTGCTGTTTAGTGCTGATGGAGGTATCGTGGCCCTGGCTATCTCCCTCGGAACGTGGCGAGTTTGCATTGCAGTGTGAGATCGGGAATCCATGGGGAGAAATGAGATTCTAAGACGTTTCCGACGGTTCCCTCGCAATACCGAAGCCAGCCTAAAGGGTTATATTAGTCTGACTTTCGCAATGTCTGTCATTGAAGTAGTTCCTAAGCCAGGTCACCCAACGAATCCAACAAACCGAGAGTGATATTCTTAGAATACGGAGTTTGGGATTTGGTTGACCTGGTGCTTCCTAGCTGCGAGGTAGTCATCAAGCGTGTCGCGCGCGTGTTGTTGTCACAGTGTACTCGTGCCTCCCAGTGTACCGATAACGGAGGAGCTGTTTGTGCCGTCGCAGAACGAATTTTCCCCGCATGGTCAGGCGTGCTTCTCTCTCATGGTCCGCCGGACCATATGATTTCCATCGAGACTTCATTCCGCAGCAGTCCTTTTTCATTTTGAACGCGTGAGCTGGTGCATCGGTTGCGCCTACGTATCTGCTACAACACCCTTAGCAATGTTCAGGTGCACCCTAGTTTATGACGCAGAGGGTCCTCATCAAATGTGACTCCAGGCCCAGTATGAGGTAAATTTTCTCAGCTGATTTCGTCCTTACCGTTGCGATTGGGCCACAAGCTCCAGTACACTATTAGTAGCAGAGACTGGGCCAAACATAGCGCTAATCCTCTCTACTGTCCTCCTTGCAATAGGGTCCATATGAGGATCGTAAAGCATGATCATTCATTATTGTCACTGTCTTATTCTTATTCCTGGTTTCTCAACCCTTTAAGATTTTGCCCTTTTCAAACAACTCCATTGAGCCTTTTGAAGTGAAGCATACTTCTACATAGTAACGTATTTCGCAATGAAACGGTCTCACAAGGGAAGGCTACCAGGTCGAAGTGGCCATTCGTAACGAGCTATACACCGCTAGATGTGTTTTTGAACGCTGATCTCGAATCTGTATTCCAAATCTGCGAAACGTTTCTCTGGACCTAGTTATGAGTAGATAGTGCATTGGCAGCGGCCCGAGCCGAGAGGTCGTGTGATCAACTTCTTGGCGAGTTCTCAGCTGCTTTTTTTGAAAACATTGTTCAAAGGACTTCTATGCGTGCTAAATAATCAGCGACTGCCTATCCTGTAAGTGGAAAGAGCTGGCAAAGAGTTTAGAACACAGTGCGCGTCATTTGCCGTGTCCTGCCGGTCGTTTGTGCCCACATTTCCGACTTTTTGTCACATTTTTGGACTTGGACCAAAAGTTGTCGGAAGAGGTAGTTTGAGTCGCTGAACACGAAAAACACACTTATTTGGCGAGAAAGTGCATGACGCATGCGCTACGGGTGCCAGAGACGGTCACTTGCAAATGACGCGTACACTGTTCGAACCGTTTCGCGAGCTCTTTTCACCTGTATGATAGGCAATCCCTGATGATTTAGCATGAATGAAAGCCCCCCAAACAATGTTTTCAAGAAAAGCAAAAATGACATCCGAGAATAGGATCTCACGACCTCTTGCTCGACGGCCGAAGCCGCTGGCACCGCACTATTTCACTTCATAACTACGTTCGGAAAATCGTTTCGCAAATTTGGAGAGCAGATTCGCGATCAGCGTCCAAAAATGCATCTAGAGATGTATGCCTCGTTACAAATGGCCACTTCGACCTGGTATCCTCCCCTTGTCAGACGGGAGAAACTTGAATTCCAATAAAAATGAGACAGGAATTATGGGACAACCCAACAGCCTCGTTACTTGGAGCCGCTCGCACCTTGACGCTAGTGTAGCGCGCTCGAGGCTTGCAACCGCGCTCTGGCGCTAACGCGAGTTTGGTATACAAGCGTCGGGGAACATTATAATTTAATGTTGGCATTGGGGCGAATGTCACGTGCTATTTCCCATGTGTGCTCGACTCCCATTTCTCGCTTTCTTCGCTCTCTCTCAACGAGGAGAAAATGCGTCGAGCAAACGGCAGCTATACTAAACGCCGTTAATGTAGAAGGTGGAGGATGGTACGCATGTTGCTTCGGCCTAGAATAGGGCCGGCGTGAGAAGCCCTCCTTGCGTGCTGCAACTCGGCTTTGGAAGACTCGAGTTTGGATCGCTAGAATCTTGAAGATTGGGGTAGCCTCGCTAGTTGTATTTGCTCGCGCCCTAGCGCTAGCGTCGGGCGCTGGACGGCGAAGCCACATATATCAATGGCGACACTCCAATGTGATTCGGGTATTGTGCCTTGCCCTACTTATTAGGTTGGAAAAAAGCCTGCAAAACTTTGCAACACAAGTCCATTTTTGATTATGAGTACACCCCCTCTGGACAGGAGTTCTGCTCAGTTTTGCATATACAACAAATGTCCACCACTTGTCTACAACACTGAAGGATTCGATGCTTTCTTTCCAAAACGTGGTAGAGTGCAGGTCAAAAAAGTAGGCTCTGCTTTTGGATTGAATTTGATCACATGACAATTTCGTCATAGAGATTGGAGGTCCCGAATAGGTAGAAACAATGCGGGGCGTGACCAGGTGCGGTAAGAAATCTTTGCCCACGGTACGAGTGCTTGAAGAGCTGCCCTGACCAACTCCAGAGTTTCGCAGCGTGGGCCGATGTCATAGTTTGCGAATCGAGCGATTCGCTGGCAAATCGCGGGATGCGATGCGCCGACGAATCGAACATCGCACCAGCGAATCAAACTTTGCACCAGCGGATCGACCGATGCACCAGCGAGTAGAACTGTGTACCAGCGAGTCGAACTATGTATCAGCGACTCAATAGTGGCGGGACCCAACGTTCAAAGGAAGCCCGACACTTTTAAACAGTGCCCTTTGTCAAGCCCCGCCACTTTCAAAAAGGGTCCTCTGTCACGCGACATGTTCGAAAATGGCGGGCTTCCTTTGAACGTTGGGTCCGGCTACTATTGAGTCGCTGGCACCTAGTTCGACTCGCTGGTACATAGTTTGATTCGCGGTGCATCGGTCGGTTCGCTTGCGCAACGCTCGGATCCAGCGATTCGCTAGCGAATCACTCGATTCGCGAACTATGACATCGGCCTAGACTTCCACCTCCACTATGACATCCATGTTGGAGAATTTGTGGTCGAGCTTTCGTGACAGCCTTAGCTGTTATGGAGAGTGCGAGACGCTGCTAACCCCTTCAAGAAATATCAAGAGATCGAAAACGCTGGCACACAAAACACACTGTAGCGGTGAAACGTCCCACTGAAGATATTGCAGGTAATATAGTTCGTTGACACAAATTCATAATTACGAAATGTAGACGATATTGATGCCATAAGACATTGTTCATCCTTACTTACTCCATTGTTCTTTATCGTTAGCCGTCGTTACTCAATCAATGTCGTCTTCTGTGCACTTTGTGGCGGTTTGACCGCCAATATTCGATAACATGTTGCCATACTCGATCTACAATCCATTAACCCATCCCATAAAAGGGGGCTAGCCAATCAGATCGGGTATTCTTCTATACTCTTGTTGCCGAGCCATTAGCTGCACTTTCCCGCTATTCTTGTGCCGTAATAAAGCTGCGACTAGTGGACCTCTACACACCGGAGTAGAATTACAACCCACATATCTATGGTAAGCAACGGGTAATTATGTCCCCTCCTGACCTGATTAAGCCTTCTATTAGGTGTTTCAGAAAGTTCTGTCGTTTTCCAGCCCCTAATTTTAAATGCACGTATCTCGGCTTGGGCTGAACCTTTCGAGTTGATTAAAAAACCATTTGAAAGCGCGAATTTTGTTCTATAAGAAACCATTCAACAGGGTACGTTTATTCGAAATGCTGGACCTCTGGAGGCGATGAACTGAGGGAAGGTCGTTTTAGCATCATGTTGGTTTTTGATGTATTTCTCTTCAAGGAAGCTATCGAGATCGTCAGAAGTTTGACAGTAGATAGATCAAGGGTCTACTAAGTAAGATGTTCGCAGAACCACTCCGAAGTTCAGCTGGTACAACTTGTGAAGGGTTGGCCGTGCGATGTGCGTTCAAGACACCTTTCAGGGATGTGTGTTCCTTTATAATGAGGAATGCTGGACCCATGTCCTAGAGTTTTTGATAATTTTTGAATTAGTATACAGCTAGATTCTCCACTGTAACAGTTTCCATCATACTTGAGAACATCGGCCATAGCCGGTGGGCCGATGAAAAGCTTGCCACAACCCCCGTCCAGCACAGTTTAAATTCTGCACAAGTTTGTAAGGCTATATCGCCCGTCAATCTATTCAACGCAAGACTTTCGTAGACATAGACAAGAATCCGCTCTTTATTGTACGTCGCAAATCTGTAGAAAACGCGAGTCGCTTTCACGGCCAGAAAAGCGCAGCGACAATTTTGATGGACGATGCTTTCAAATTGGTGATTTGTCGCGGCACCGCCACCTATGAAAAAAACTTTTTTTTTTATTAGACCTTTCCAGCTTCTTGCGCTAGCTTTGGTGTGCAAACCATATACCGCTCCACGTTGGGCACGAACCTCCTCTATGCGTCTTAGCGCCACAAGATGCTTCAATCAGAACTTTTGCGTAATCGAGACACCGTACTGATGTCCGACCCACTACTCTCCATATTCAAGGCTCTCGCCTTCCTTACAATAAATTTTTTAACTACTGCTTCTGAGCACATTTATTGCAAATCTAGGCCCAGAGCATCGTTGATATCTTGAACTGATCCCGCCACTTTCAGGTCTATTTAAAGCTAGAAAAAGAAAGTCATGCCAGCTTGCTCCTCGAGTATACTGAATTCAAAGCTTTCAAAAAGGTATAAGAAAATATCTTAGGATAAAGTTGTGCTGAGCATTGGATAGAGCTGGAAAAGTTCTTCAAAATGACTTCAACATCAATTGCAGCTTCCCTAGATTTCAAGGGAAATAAAGCATCCAAAAGTGGAATGTCAGAAAACGACAGAACTTTCTGAAACACCTAATATAATCCACACGTAGGTGCATCCTTTAACAATCCATCCTTTTTGAACAAGGACAATGGGTGAGGTCCAGTTGGATTCGCGCCCAATAACATTCTTTTCCTGCAAGTCTGTTAATATCTTGCGTAGTTCCAGCCGCGTTCCTAGTGGTACTGGTCGCCCTTGTCGACGAATAGGTGGTGCCGTATCCGTTTCTATATCATGCTCTACCGCAGTTCGAGATAATTCTTGATCCGAAACTGTTGTTGGTGTTGGTCAGTGGAATTTCGGTTAAAGGTTTGCTGCAGCTTCGTCATCAGGAATAACACCATAACATCTAATCCGTTCTACTCCTCACCATGGAAAGAGCTACGGCATTTGTTGCTCCAGCCCGAATGTACACTCGCCAAACACCGTAGCTGGACGAGTCCAAGAATTAAGAAGCTGTAGCCTTCCGTTTTTATTCGAGCAGCTCCTGTCTCAATTGTTTATCTGGCCCTCGTTGAGAATTGTGATCTTCTCTCAGCACTAAGTTGAATTTGCTCAGTGCGTTGGTTCCGGAGACGCTCATATCATTATCTGACTTCCTGACCAACATTGCTACCCTTTGAGGCTGTATGCTTCCGTTCTTTATTGTAAGGAGGCGTATTGCGCCTTTAAACGTTATTTTGTTCCCGGAGGCGTCAAAGATTGTTCTACGCTTGGGCAATGGTATTTCCTCCTTCCTTCCTCTATAGCTCCGTCCATGTCGAATCCTGCTTCTTGCGCTTCATTCAGTACCCAAAATGACATGATACTAATTTGAGATCCTGTATCTAGCAGCGGCATCCTCCACTGTGGCACCCTTGTCGGAGAATTTGTGGTCGAGCTTTCGTGACAGCCATGGCTGTTATAGAGAGTGCGACGCGAAGCTAGCCCTTCCAAATAATATCAAGCGATCGAAAGCGCTGGCACACGGTACACACGGTAGCAGTGAAACGTCCCACTGAAGACGTTGCAGATAATATTGGGCTTTGACACGAATTCATATTTACGGAGATGTTTGCGCCAGAAAATGACTAGGAGTACAAACTAACTTAACGTTTTTGAGTACAACTACCGATTGTAGGGACCCTTCAAGTAGATGGGAATTTCGGAAACGCTTCACCCTATGTTGTTCATAAATGTTACCCACGAATTTTCCAGGAAGAAAAAAGAATATCTGAAAAAGAATGTTGCAAGACTCCCGTCAAGGAACACGATAAGTAGCTAAGGCTCATAACGGGATAGGGGCAATGCTTTTAGCATCTTTGCTTTATACTCAATTTCCAAGCATCGCTTAGAATTTCGGCAATTAGGCGCATAAATGTTCTTCAAAAAATTTGTGCAAGCAACGCTTCCAAGAGTGCGCTCAGGGGCAGTTCCAGCGAATAACTAACGGATTGAGGGAAGTATCTTTCAGCGGTTCTTCGCACATATCTTCGAGATATACTCGTGATGTCGAAAAGCAATCCTTTAATGTCCAGGCCTATTGATGCTTGTGAATAGCCTACCATAGTTTGTAATAGTGGTAGACAGAAGCTTCAAAAAGCTTTTGAACCGTCGTACAACGATACACAATCGAACAGCTCGTTGGAGCGGAGTAGTGATTGTTTTTCGATGGATTTAAAGATTGTTTATTTCAGAGTTGATATATTTTCCGTGACAAAATCAAAGATGGAACACGAGTTGCCAGATTAATCACATGGAATATAACTCAAAAACCTCTGGTATTGGAAATTCAAAACTTGCAGCGCAAACCTTTTGTTCGGAACCTTTTGGTCCCTAATTTCACAACCTTGGCTCGATAGAGCACTGGTGGTCAACAATACGAGACTGAAGAGCTATTGACGGGTGAACGGGTACGGATGAAACAGGCTTCAGGCTTTGGCGATTAGAGATCGTGGGCGCTAAGCACCTCAGTGAGGCGTCTTAAAAACTAAGTCATCGCAACATCTACAGTTGCAGACCTAGCGTACACCCACGGTAAAGATCTCTTAAGTAAGGCTGCGCCCGACTTTTGCCTTCAAGTACAGGTATGAATGAGTACAACGCACTTTCGTGTTGACACATCATACTTCCAATCCATTGTCCACGAAATTACCATCGCCCGTGGTCGCACTTCAATCTTATCTATTTTGACGTCAGGTGCGTCTGGTGAATCTGAAAAAGCGATTGTAGATGGTGATAGAGTTCATAGAAAAGATATGAATTTCGAGGTATCATTATGACAAAGACCGGTGCGTATGCGAGATTCACGTCCGTAGTCAGAGAATTGTAGTTCACAAAGCGTGATTCACAAATGATTGTTTCACAAAGCGCATTTGGTGGTAGAACAACCCAGTTTATTGAGAGATGGGCTTACGCGCTATGAGGTTTTCGTAAGCTTTAATTTGAGATTTATTCTGATCATTTGCGATTTAAGGGCAGGTGACATGAGAAATTGTGCTGAAAGAATACCAAACATTAAGGGATACGGGGCGGTATACCGTAGGGTTTCAGTTAACAAAGTGCTGAGAACAAGAATATTCAAATCACCCGCTGATCACATTAGCGGAACCAGTACCCATGCTATTCGCTCTTGATCACGGCCTGCTCCTGTTCATGTGGTACTGTACCTTATTGTACAAGGAGGTAGCTAACAATGAGTATGACAAGTGGTCTAGCTTTTCCGACTATATGATCAGCGGGTAGCGTCATTTCAAGAGCCGAATTTGTTTGATGTCTTTTATAGAGCCTACTATTAGATCTACCTTAAATCGGGGAGGAACGACAAACAGCAATTCAATCGCGACTGTGCAGTTTAGAGGGAATTGAATTAACATCCATCATTTTTAGTAAGTTATTATAATCGAGCGGCTGAATAAGCTTGCATGAACTACACAATTACTTGGGCTGATTGCTATCAATCATGAGCATAAACAGCAGCTATGCTTCAAATGTTGGGATAGTTCAGCGGTTGAATGACTTCACTGATATTGAAAAAGTAACATTGATACTTATCGCGGACGGAATGAGATTTTTTCGTCGCGCATCTGGTTAACAATTTCAGAGACCTTTCGTTTCCAATCTAATCGCTCTTAACAGTCTTCTTATTTGTTATCTTCTTTTTGACACCCAGCAAACATGTGCCCGTCCTTGCTCTACCTCATATCCAGGTAACAACGCCTCATTGCTGTAGGGACACGCTCTACTCCCGCTCTGGTGCCTTCTATCAACCCCAATCGAATGTTATCACTTTCTGCCTCCCATCAAATAATCATCAAGATTGTACCCGTCCCGTCCCTATATCATATCTTGAAACCCTTCCAGACGTTCTCCGGTACTCGCGCTATGTACATATTTCCAGTCAAACATACACACCCAGACAGACAGGCAGACTTAGCGCTTCATATATAGTAGGTATATACGGGGGCCAAAAGAAGAGACACTTCAAAACGGATTTAAGTACACATTGCAAAACCAAACCAAGTGAGCTCAATTGTATATAAAAAGTCAGTCTATTCTGAAAAGGTTACATAACAGCCTTCTACACCGACCACATCAGAAGATATTCCTACGGAAACATGGTTCACGGTAGGACTTCAACGAGGTCGTCGAGGTCCCATAGACCATTACGAAGTCTCTGGAACGCTGGTCAAAAGCGGTCCTGCACAATAACAGCTGCTGTCTCTGAAAGGGTATCCACCAGTTGATCGATTGAAGAAAATATGTAACAGCCAGGCCGGAGCGATTGCGGTAAGCCTTGTTGAGCTCGACAGATGACGTCATATTTCGGAGATAGTGCGGACAGTGAAGGAGGGCCTGCTTCTCCTTCTGTGGGGGACACCTAAACAATATTTTGCCGTGAAACTTTCATCGACAACGGCATCCTATGCGACGAAAAATTTGATGTGCGCCATGGACAAAGTGACCCTTTTTTGCCCCCCCCCCCGTATAGTACCGTGCAGTGAAGTATTCGTTTTCAGTTTTCAAACGTAACTCCCTCAAATTCAAGCTTTTGTCCTGATTTTTTGAAGGTGACTACAGTGAGTACACATCACTGTATGTGATAAGGGAGCAAATTTTCAGTTGTCTTGATGACTTGTATATCAACTTAGAAATTTTTAATTTTTTTTGGTTTAATAAAATACTACTTGCTCGAACTTCAATCTATCTGATTTTTGAAAATAATAACAAAATAACTTATATAATAACAGACTGAACAATTACAACATCAGCACTTGGTCGCATAACCGTTTTCATCTTTGACGGCATGACACCAGCGTAACATGGACTCGGATTTTTTCTTGATGGAAGTTTCCTTACGCGATCTTCACTGGGGCGAATATTCGAGCTCGTTTGAGCTTTGAGAACTTCAACTTGACTCCGAAAATCATCCTATAGATTTTTGCTCGGATTCAAGTATGGAATCTGCGTGGCACGGCAGTAGAGGAACATTGCTGTTGCGGAATCATTTTGAGAGCGGCTTTGGTTTTGCGCTTCGGATCGTAAAATGAAACACTACGGGCGACACTGCAAACATGCGACCAGATAACAGTCATCCATATGATGAGGTGTGTTCTGGAATCCATTTTACCCTCGGTCCGATGAAGGTGATCAACCCCTTTGCCACAGAAGCTGCTGTGCAGTATCACTGCACCCCATGCATTCTTATGCATTCTTCAAGTCAGCACATGGAACCTTGGATGATATCTGGTACCAACACAAGGTCGCACAAACTTGATTCCATTTGTCCTAAACAGCAAAAACTTCGATTCGTTGCTTCTGATGACTTTTTGTCACTACTTAATAACCCATTTCTTGTGGGCATGAGCCCAATTGGATGCGCTTTGCCACTCTTAATGGTGAATCATCGGTTTCTTACTGGGCGACGTTAGAAGAGCCCAGCATCTCTCAGACAACGTCGCACGTTGTCTGCGGACGGATTTAGGCCGTCTGGCGTCGAGAACCCGCAGTGAATGTCAGGTGCAGCGTAATGTGAGCCCTTTCCTTGCAAGTGGCAAAATGTTTCTGTTGGCGAGAGGGGAGGTCATTCTTGCTGCTCCTGGGCACTTTTTGACTTTGGCAGGTTCGACGCTCTTGAATTTCTTCCAAGTCGTCCACTGACGCTCCTTGAACTTCGAAAATCTGCTAGGATGTTAAGCCTTTGTAGAAGCATCACCTGGTCCTGCCACAAGCTAATAATTCCCGAATGCTTTGGGATGCTCTTAGTAATCCGTTGGCATAAACTGACACAAAACAGCACAAACACACGAGCTCTCAACATGAAAACTCATCGTTTATCACGAATGAAATTGGGTGTGCGCGGACAATACTAGAAAATAAAGCTCCATCTCCGGTTGAGAGGAGGCTACTGCAACGATAAACTGCAATAATATTACTACCTGTTTATTTCACCTGCTGTTAGAGTTTTACTGCGAAAGCTTGAGTTTTGAGGAAATTACGTTCAAAAAAGTGAAAACGAATACTTCACTGCACGGTATTATATACCAGTTTAGCCCTTCGGAGGCCTTTGATAGAACTGACAGTCGGTGGAGCTTTAGGTTTCACCGATAAATTGTAGCTGCTTGACAACTATAAATGCATTGCTATCCGTTGCATAGGCTGCCAATCTTGGCTGAATCTCCCTGGATAAGCGTGAAGTGCAGGCTAAAGTGACGTATGTAAACAACCACCACGCATCGAGTATCGAGATAAGCCGTTTGGACGGAGCGAGCACCCGAAGTAAGGCGTGAAGCATATTGTTCTGCTGTAGTCACGTACAATGCGCGACGCATCGACGCGTTGAAACGTGTGCTCGCCTCCCATTACTCGTTTTCTCTGCGCTTTCTCAACGAAGAGAGAACGCCTCGAGCCACCTCACCAACTGTACTGAGCGCCGTTCATATAGGAGGTGGAGGATGGGCTCACGCTCGCGCGCGGCGCCCAGGCTCCCCGCCCGCGCGGCGGAGCATACGCTGCGACGCTCAACAATTTTTGGATTGCTGCCCTGGACCGCAGTGGTAGCAGGGTCAACCTTTACGTTGGACCGATATTGGAGCGACGTTGGACCGATGTTGACCGCTCTCCGCGCCGGCATTCACTCTCGCCACCCGCGAGCTGTCTGTGTCTCCGTGCGTACTTTCACACTCGGCATTACTCTCGTCGTCGCGTTGGGCTTTGTCCAACGGACGGTTGACCCTGAGTGGAAGCCTCGTTGTTGGCATGACCTTCAGAATGGTTACCGCTGAAAGTGCGTCGATGCGAGCGCAGTTTTCGTGGTTGTGGCAGGAACGTCATTCACGCCTTACTTCGGGTGCTCGCTCCATCCAAACATCTTACCTCTCGAGTATCAAGGTAATTTAGCGGACGAATAATTTTTGATAGTCTCAAAACGGAATGCTCAGTATTCATTATCGTATTTATTCGAGCATCCCATTCATCCTCAAGAACTATAAAAGTGTTTGAGTTTATCATTACCACGCAAATGAAATGATATTGGAATGAAATGCATCATCCACGATCTGGTTTCAAGTCATCTCTACGTTCGTACACATATCGCTACTATCAGTTCTCATCAGTCGTTATCACTTTTTGACCCCCATCAAATATGTTCCCGCCCCACCCCCTATATCACGTCCCAAAATCAGCGCCTGACGACTGCTGCGACGCGTGCTATGAATTTTTTGACACACGCACAAACAAACAAACAGACATAGCGTTTTATATACATACCAATTTAGCTGCGCATGCATTCCCGTGCATCACACGGGGCTGCAGTAGTATTAAAACAGGGTCATCAATATTTTTTTAAGGATTTCTGGCAATGTTTGCCCACCTCGCTCTGCGCTCTCACCCACTCTTCCGACCTCCCTTTCGTTGTTGTACTTTTTTCACCTTTTTTTCCTGTCTCCGGGACACCTTGAGACATAGTCGTAATGTTCCTCGATGACCCCACCCATATTGGTGCATGCTCCGCTAACCAATAGTGTTAAGCTCCCTTCGTTGCCGGACCCTGACCACTTTTTTCCCGGTCTCCAAGACTTCCTGGAACCGAATTATATGTTTGATGCAAACCTCACCCACATTGGTGCATGCTCCGCTCACCAGTATTGTTGACCTACCTCCTCGCTAGACACTAACCACTTTTTCCCCCATCTCCAGGGCATCCTGGAACCGAGCGATGTTTCGTAGATAACGCCCATATTGCTGCATGCCCCGCCCACCAGTGGCAGTCAACTTCATTTCCTTCCCTCACCCCTATCCACTCTTTTCCCAATCTCCACGACTCCTTGTGGCCGAGTTATAATGTTCCATGGGTAACTCCGCCTACTTTGGTGCATGCCCAGCCCACCGATAGCAGTTAACTTCTCTTCCTTCGCCGATCTCGGACTTCTTGGAAGCGGGTTATAAGCCTGGTTGCAAACTCCGCCCACTTTATTGTATGCCTTCATTGTGCGCTTACATTTGACCTCTCCTCCTCTTCTACCTCTACACACTTTTTTTCTGTCTTTGAGTCATCTCGAAGCCGAGTTGATGAGATCCTGTAGGAGAAGCAATGAGTCATAAATTTTCTATGAAATTTTTTCGGCCTACTTTTTCCCATCTCCGGAACATCTTGGAACCAAGTTATGAATTTCCCTGGCAAGCTCCGCCCACTTTGGAGCATGCTTAGCCCACCATGAGCATTCAACCCCATTCCTTCCGTCAACCCTTATCCACATTTTTCCCTTTCGCCAGGACTTCTAGGAACCGAGTCATAGAAGTGGTAGCAAATTGCGCCCACTTTGGGCCTTTTGACTTCTGTACACGTTTTTTCCGGTCTCTTATCCATTTCGGAGCCGAATTATGAGGTTTTGTGGGGAGCGCAAGCGTCGTGGCAAACCCCGCCCACTTTGGTGCATGCCTAGCCCACCGATAGCAGTTGGCTTTCATCTCTTCCCCAACCTCCAGCCTACTTTTTCCCATCTCCGGAACATCTTGAAACCGACTAATGTAGTTTCTGGCAAACTCCCCCCACTTTAACGTATGTCCCGCCCACCAACAGCTCACCCCGTTCCTGTCGCTTACACTTATCCACTTTTTCCCCTGTCTCCGGGACTTCTAGGAACCGAGTTATTAGCCTGATTGCAAACTTCGCCCACCTTGGTACACGCCACGCCCAGTCCTGACATTTAGCTTCCCCTCCTCTTCTAACCCCATCGTGGGCGGGCCTCCGCTAACGTCATGTATGCTGGAAATACCTTATACATTGCTTCCCTACACTTATTTCTTCTCTACTCTGTAGGCTCTCTCCTAACCGAGCTATGAATATTTTCATTGAGCACCGTTTTTCTAGAAAACGCCCCGCCCTCGGAGGGTGGGTCTCTCCGATTAAAACTGGCTTACCAATGCACACCTATAACCACATTTGACCCCGGTCTCGAGGCTGTTTTGTTACTGAATTTGAAACCATGGTCCTCAGTACCGCTCCTTTCGATGCACGCCACGTCCACTGTAGGCGGGACTCCGCTTAGCTGACGTGTGTTTCATACTTCTTGAGATACGGTGCACCCATCCCAAACTTGTCCCGAAAC
Organism: Ostertagia ostertagi; assembly: GCA_036418205.1. NCBI lineage: Eukaryota > Metazoa > Nematoda > Chromadorea > Rhabditida > Trichostrongylidae > Ostertagia > Ostertagia ostertagi. The sequence goes on along the minus strand of MU868492.1, from coordinate 25,031 downwards.
CTGTAGGTTGTTGTTCGCTTAGTACCGAATTTCGTGACAGTGGGACAGACAGGGAGAATTAGCGATTATATATAGTAGGGATAGTAGGGGATAAGTAGCAAGATTACAAACTCTCGAGAACGTTATAGAAATCCAAGACACGCTCCCAAAAGCCATTTCTACCCTGCTATCCCTGCTATCCCACAACGACGAGCTCTTTCTGTGTGAGGTACACTGCTAATTTCATTTGGATAAGAACTCCACGATAAGGTCGCAGGCCGAATAAGGGAAAATATAGTATACAACTTGAAAGACGGGAGAATCCCTAAAGGTGCGGAGCGATGCGCGCTTCGCAGCGGAGTATGCCCCCAGCGGCCATGCAGGGCACTGCCCGTGCCGCTTGCGCTGCGGCACACCCACCCTCTGGCCGTCTGACTCTACATAGTTGTATTGCAGAGAGGCAGTGTGTGTGAGCATTGATTGGGTTAGTGACGACGAGACTTGTCTAACGCGTGAATCTAGGCGAGAAATATCTTCATATTTCCCTGTCCAATGCCGTTTTTCTTGATTCTTTCTTCATCCCTTCACCACCAACCACCGTATCTCAATTCCAATGGACTGCCTTCCATCACGGACTTCGTCCTGTATAGGACCACCACTTCCCCAGAGAGGCAGATACGATCTCCTCTGATATCGGAATATCAGCTGGCCGTGGTGATGACACCGTGATGAAAGCGTGCAGTCCATGGTCCTAAAGCTAATGGAAGACTGAGCAAAAAGCTGGAGTTCTGCATACACTTTACTGAGCACTCAATGCAGAATTTTTTTAGCCACTGGAGAATCTTTTATGTGAGGGGAAGAGGGTGAAGGGGGGAAATAGGAACAAATGGTTACACTCACGAGGGGAGGTCTTTCAGGCGTGGAGCGCTTTCTGAAAACGTTTTTTGCATGAAATAGGGCAGGTGCAGTGAACACAGATCTATGGTCCATTCCGCTAAATGGCCTTCTGAATGCCAAAAAAGGAGTGAGAATCATTTTGTTGGAAACTGCGCTTTTTACCTGTTAAAAGTGGTGTGTTTCATTCATAAGTGGACTACTTGCGTAATGGAGGGTCTTCTTAAGTGTGTTTCGAAAACATCGAGAAATTTGGGTCAAAATTGGAAAGTTGTCGTGGTGGTGTCATGCTGTGTGCTAAAGAGGTGTGGAAGTTCCTTAAGAGCATTTGGCCATGTTCCTCCAGCAGCGTCGGTGGTGTAGTGGTTACCGATGGGGATTTCGATTGGCATGCTTAGTCTCGTTGGTGGATCGGATTCGAGGTGTCGGGCTTTTGCATTTTTGTAGGCCACTTCACAGGTTTTCTCCAAAATAGCACAGATACAAATGGATGTCGTTATTCAAGACCAGAACTATTGATAACCCAGATTAGGTAAGTCTTCACCGAAAGCAGGCAAAAAAAAGGTTGTACCGTTGGAATTTCGCCGGATAGCGGCCGGCTCCAAAAAAACAATGCCACATTCGTGACAAGACACCAATTTACCTCTGTGCCAAGTTTCTAGAAAATCATCTTTGGCATCTTTGCCCTATCTTCGAAACTTCATAAGTAAATTTACATAAGTATTCCCTCGCTCGGAGGCCAGCTCCGCACCGGCACCAAAACTGGCACAGAAAACTGTCTGCACTGTGGGTAACCCTCCGACCAACACCAGCTTGCTTGTCTGCCTTATATCTTAGTGCTAGTGGCGTTTTATCTCGGGACGGTGTGTAGCTCGATTTTCTGAGTGGACTATCGCTGAGACGCGTTGGTCTGTCATGTCCAAAAGTATGTGTACTTTCGTCGAGGTCTGATCGACGAGAACGTTTCGATCCCTGCGTAGATTTTCCTGACAAGTGCGGCCAAATCTGGATTTTCTTAGGAGAACGATGCGGGCGCGCTAGGAGTATCAGGTGCTTTGCATGAGAAAAAAGTGTACGTCCGACATCATTTCGGGACCATATGACGTTCTTAAACGGCACCTTGGAGAAGTTTTTGCTTCACAACTTTCTCTCACCAGTTTTTTGAAAGCCCACTTGTAAGGGTTTTTGTAAGCCTAATTGTACTTATGACATCAATTGCTGGTGTTGGCGTTCTTCGGTGCCAATTTTGTGGTGCCAAATCTCAGTGCAAAAATTTTGTCACCGCGGGGAATCGAACCAAGGACCACTACCCTTTTTTGGCATTCAGTGGGCCATTTAGCGGAAATGGACCACAGTTCTGTATTCCAGGCACATCCCTCTATATCATAGGAAAAACCATTTTGAGAAAGCGCTCCACGCCCTGAACGACCTCCCCTCGTCAGCGTGATCCAATCTATGTGTAGTTTACAGGGAGCCATGCTATCTTCAGTGTTAAGTAATTCTCAAGAATTCCATCCTATGTAGTAACTTTCTTACTATGCATCACCCGAGACAAGGTGCCGAAATATGAAAACAAGTTCAAAACGAACAGGACTCGTGAACAGTCATGGACAACGCGATAGCAGCGCCGTCAAGGCTGAAGATGCCTCAGAAACAAGGTTATTGGGCGGCGACTGCTGATCAATCGCTTCAGCTGGAGTCTATCACGTAGGTCCAGCTGCTAGTCCGCTGGACCTACGTGATAGACTCCATTTCGACTCGCCTTGCTGATCTCTATGACGTTTCGCCTCGAGGAATGTCTTCCTCTGACTCCTATCATCTCTCATCTCTCTGTCGGACACTTAAAGATTCGGGATCAGATAGGTGTGGAAAAACGTTCAGTTATGAGGCTAGAGATGGAAGGCGATCTGGAAAGGAGAAGGAAAGCAAACAAAATAACCGAATACGGTCCTCACAGAGATGTTCCCTATTTCAGCTGCATTCCAACTTGAGGTAGAGAAGGCGCGTTGGACGAGTTTCACGACACTAACTCTAATTGCTCCAGTGACAATGACATTGGGCCGCATTGGGACCACTGCCTCAAATGCGCCCGCGCTCTTCAGCAGCGCTACGTGGCAAACGACAGCGGAAGGTGGGGCTTGCAGACGAAGGTGTGGGTTGGGGGTCGGTGGAAGGGGCGCGACATCAAGGCCTTCCGCCTGTCTACTACCCCCGGGATGGAACAGGCTACTGCGAATAACCCCGAAGTGTGCCTTTACCCTCCTCCACATCGTAGAACGAATGTTTCCGTATTTCTTGTGATTTCCACGATTGTTTCCCCATTTTCCTCAATGGCGCTTCGATGCTGCTTCTACTTTCATTAACGATCATTCTCAGCCCATGAACGTGATCTTGGAGCTAGAGTTGAAAGAGCTAGAATGATTACTGACCCTATATGCGATGAGTGTAAGTAGGAAGAACGCGGATGAAACAGCGACGCGAATCGAGCCATCGAAATTAGCGACAAAAAACAAGGACCAGAACAGAGCCGAAGTGTGCCGAGCACAAAGCATAATATCCCGCCATTCTTCCGTATTCTCGAAGAACTTTCTTGAAGTTTTTCTTTCACACACCATTTGACCTCTGACGACCGGTTCTCAATTATGCATGCTAGAACTGCTACATGAAATCAGATGATGAGAGATAAAGGCGGAATTTTTTGATGGAAGGCAATTCAATATAATCAAAGTAGAGGTGGTCAATGGTGTAGAAATGAATAGAAAAAAAAACTTCGAAAAATGGCTCAAGACCTGAGAAACCCCTTCTTTGCTCGATCATTTGCGCTTCGATGTAACTCTCTGATGCTTTTCCCTTCAACGCTAACGCTCTCTCTCTCTCTATCTATCTATCTCTCTTTCTGCTAATCGCTAGATTCGGATTGCGATGTAATTTTCAGGTAGGAGTGCGACGGCTGCTCGTACACTGGGTACGTACTACTCGCTCCCAAACGCACATTCACGACTCACCTTGGGATCCTCTTTCAGGAGCAGTGTGCAAGGAAATAAAGAGGCTATCAGGACGAGGCCGAGCATTGACCGACTTTGGATATACTGAGCTTCAGAGATGAACAAATGACAGCGAGAAAATTACGGCATTCAAAATCTATGATTATAAGAGGAAGTGGCAGAAAATTTTGACACTCATAATAATTAGCTTGGTCCGCTATATGAACAATTCACATACCTTTCATTACAATAATTCTAACTTTAGTGCCTTGCTTTGTTTGTCCTTCTTCTCTGAGCATGCACGTTAATTCTGCACTGTCGGTCGGATTGTAAGATGTGTATTCACCATGGCAATTCACGGTTACCTCTGTTCCTATGTCGTTCTGAAAGTGAACATCTTTCTAACACTCCCTTAACAATTTCACCGGATCAAGGGCGAGATCAAACGATTCAGATCAGGGACGCTGCGGTTTTCACAAAGGAGTCTAAGATGTGGGCCAGACATGAAATCTTTGTGATACCGTTTCACCAGAGCGGTTACCGACTAGGTACCTCGGGAGGTCAGACGAACAATAACGACCGCCCACCCGATGGTTAGACTTCTAAACGAAGCTCTGAACGAAGGCAGTGGGGCGCTACGTGTCCCTCGAGCGAGCAGGGTCTACGGGACCACTCTACCACGTGAGAGGGACGAATGGAAACATTGCTGGCGTCCGCTCAAGTAAATTCCACGGGCCTCTTTCAATGAGGATCCTCTCTCACCGAAAGATATCTGGCCCGTTGGTGGCGAGGCTGCGTGGCGCGACCCCAGGTAGCGAACATGGAGTAAATCGCGGACCAAAAGCCACCATGTACAAGTCCTGAGATGCACATGGGAAGCGGTTCGGGGCTGCCTTTAAAAAACTGAGCCCCTTGTTCCGCTCCAGGATAGCGCGGCTAACTACCTGAAAGTCTATCCCAGCCCACACGACAGAGTCTGGCAAGCTACTCGTGTGCCTTCATTATGCCAAAATTACGGAGATGAATGGGCCTCATTCCCCAGAACATGAGGGAGCCCCCAATACGGCAGCGTTCGGTAGCACCGCTCGGGAGAGGCTGCTAGAATCTCAGGGAACAGATAGGCTGTCTAAACGAAGAAGAACTAAGAAGGCGGTCTGTACTTTCAACGCACGAACGTTGCATCCGAAGCTCACATTGAAGACCAGCTTGTGCAAGCCAAGAAAAGTACGACGTCATAAGAAGAAGTAAGAAGTGAGGAGTAAGAAGTGAGAAGAGGTAAGAAGCAACTTCCCTACACGCCGTTTCCGATTCCGAAGAACTGTTCCTTGGAACATGCGACAGCGGAGGCGCCGGCGGTATGGGTGTCCTCGTCAACACACACTTGGCCATAAACATCGATTCGTACGAAAGCTCAACGCCTGCTTTGACAATATTCGTCGTACGCACCAACATCCAGCTACGACGATGAAGAACACGTAGCATTCTATATGGAATTGGAGAGGTAGTTTTAAAGGGAAGATCATACCTTCTTCAAGGTCATCGTCGGCGACTTCAACGCTAAAATTCGCCCTAGAAGAACGGCTAAAGAGCTTCACATCGACACTTCGGAATGGAATGGAATGAGCAGATTGAGAGATTGTCAGAGTTTACCATGTCGGCCAACACACCATGGTAACTCACACTTCCAAAAGCCCCCTCACCTTCGTTGGACTTGGGAGTCACCTGGTGGGCAGTCCCATAACGAGATAGACCACGCTATATTCAACCGAAAGTTTTTGCCTGACCGACGTCGTGTTGTTTCAAAGTTCTACACGGGATCGGAACATCGTCTCCTCCGCGCGAGGTTCCACTTTTCGACGCGTGTTGACAAAGTTCTGGAAGCAAAGCCTAAGACAGTCATCATCTGGGATCACTTCACTTCTCTTGTCAACTCAGGGGAGGATTCCATTATCGAAAACATCGATGAGGAATACCATTGGCTCGCTGAATACCTTCTTGATCGCGGCAGGAAGACAGAGAACATGAAAGTCACCAGAGGACGTCGGTCATCGGAAACTCTAGAGCTGGTACGCCAAAATAGAGCCGTTCGAACTGCAGGCAATCCTCAACTTACGTCCGAGCTTGCGAAGCTATGCAGAGAGGCGATAAAGGAGAATCTCAAGGAGCAAAGAGCAGCAGTGTTAGTTAGAGCAGCAGAGGCCGGGAAGAGCGTCCGCAATGCCCGTCGAAGCTTTACCAGCCACAACCAGGATGACCTGCCTCGTACGTCTGGATGGAACAGTTACTGCATCCCGAAGGGCAATGGAGAAAGTCATCCACGACTTTTACTCTGGTCTCTTCCACAGTCCCATGTCCATCTGCCCACTTATCAACTGCAACAGGATGCATACGTCGTCCCCTCAGTTCTCTCTTCCGAAGTCCGACATGCCATCAAGTCAGTGAAAAACCGTACATTACCAGTTCTCGACAGGGTCAAACAGGAACATCTGAGCGCCGCCAGTTATCATCAAAACTCCGGCTCGACTCGTCACGGGTTACCTGTTAGAATGCAAGGTATCTACTCCGTGGGAAACCAGCAAGACTGTGTTGCTGTACAAGAAGGGAGACTCGGACGACATTAGCAATTATTGCCCAGTCTACCTGCGAACGTAATCTACAAACTATTCACTTGAGTCATTCTTGAAAGGATCGGCAGAACACTAGATGAAGGACAGTCATGCGAGCAAGCAGGGTTCCGAAGAGGGTTCAGCACGATCGACCATATCCACACGGTTACAAGACTAATTGGAGTTTCAAGAGAGTACAAGATGACGCCTTGTCTCACGTTCATCGATTTGAAAGGGGTCTTCGACTCTGTGGAGACAGAAGCGTCATCGGAACCTTGGGCAACCGGGGCGTCCCTACTCAGTACATAAAGACCCTTCGTGAGCTCTGCAGCAACTTTACGACTAGAATCTCATCATTCTACATGGAGCTCACCATCGCCGTGAGACGGTTAAACCATCTCGCCCAAACTCTTCACCGCCACTCTCGGAACTTCATGCGTCAATTGGGAAGACATGGGAGGGAAGGACGACTATTCGCAATTATACCACCTTCGTTTCGCTGACGACATCGTTTTTATGACATCAAAAATCGATCAAGCGGAGCGAATGCTGACTGATTTCAACTGCGCCTGTGGTAAGGTCGGTCTACAGCTGAACCTGATGAGGACGATGTGTGATGAGATGATGTGACGACTGAGAAACGGAATTGTTTGGCCGCGTTCATGATTCGCGACTCCAGAGATTAGGACAGTACGCGACAATCCTACTATATATAAGCGGCTAGCGTGTGTCTGTTGGTGTGTGTGTGTTTGACCGGAGATTCATAGCTCGAGTCACGGTAACGATAGCGCAGTGGTTCTTACATATGTTATAGAGGGTGGGATGGGGACACAAGTGGTACGTGATAGGAACTGTTAACGACTGATAATAGCTGATAAGAGGGGCTAGAAAGCAAGCATCGCCAATTTCGTTTTTCCGTTCATATTGGTGAAAGAGTGTCTATACTTACAATTCTTATGTTGGTCCCGAGACATTGGTGGTACATGATTGGAAGCGATAGCAACTGATAATGGCTGATAAGATGCGCTAGAACGCAGAAGTCTTCGATTACATTGCCTGGCTCGCGTTGACACCAGGGCAACTATACTTACAAGTGTTACGTGGGGTGTGACGGGGACATTGTTGGTGGATGCCAGAAACTATAACGATTGATAGGGGCCGATAAGGCGCGCCAGAACGCTGAAGTCGTCGATTCCGTTGTCTGGCCGCGTGACACCAGAGCAACCATACATACAAGTGTTATGTGGGGTGGGATGGGAACATTGTTGGTGCGTGCCAGAAACTGATAACGATTGATAAGGGCCGATAAGGCGCGCCAGAACGCCGAAGTCGTCGATTCCGTCACTCAGCGTTTACACTAGAGCGTTCCTACTTACAAATTGTAGTAAGTCGTAGTAGTACAAACAAAGGTACGTGCACATTCTTTCGATATATATCCAGCTCACTTGATAGAATTCGACTGCATAAACTTTAAAAAACAACTCTTCAACAAATGATAAGTTTTATTTCTGACTATTAAGAAAACTCAAACTCATTAAACCGCTAATCCTGTCGTGGTTCTAAATAATGATGAATGTAAATGAATGATAAGCATTAGCTCCTTACTTATGTAAATGGGCATATTTCGTTTTGATTTTGAGACTGACAGCAATCCTATTCACCGCTGAATTATCTTAATTCAAAAAAAATGCTGGATGTTAACAGAGTTGTGATCAATATACTAGTTCGGCTCAGACGTTGTCACGCGTATTCTCGATGAGCTTCAGCGAAACTGTGAGAGTCTAACACAGTCAATAGTGAGATGGTTAATGGAGTATCTCATGCTGATATTCCATGGGTCCTCCAATTTCGCTAAAGCCTGCCGTGTGATGCGCGCGATAGCGGGCGGAGCAAAACTAGTGAAAAATATGTATTGACGGCGAGACTAGGATAGTAGTAGATTAGGATAGTAGCAGAGTAGGAGATTGCGCTGACAAGATTAGATACGTATCGATTGGAGTTGCCGGAGAGTAGTAGATTGCGATATTACGATAGTAGAATAGTGGTATAGTAGGAGATTAGGATAGCAGTAGATTAGGATAGTGCTCTGACAAGATTAGATGTGTATTGATCAATTCCCATGAAGTCGCTCAATCTACTACTCTCCAGCGATTTCAATCGATACGTACCCAATCTTGTCAGCGCCTTCTCCTACTCTACTACTATCCTAATTTCCCGAGTCGTGATCTATGAACGCGTCCTTCCTGATGCCCCATTTACGCTCAATGGAACGAACATCACCGAATGCTCCAGCTACGAGGTCGGGAAATCAATATGATGAAAGACCTATTCAGAGTTGAGAGCGGAAAGAGGAGAAGAGCGGCATGGGGAGCGCATAAAAACATCAAGGAAAGTGGAGAAGGCGAAGAGCACTGGCTCCGTGCCCACCTCTTCGATTTCGCAGACCTTATTGCCCCAACACGCCTCAGAGACTTGGACTCTGCGCAGGCAGGACGAGCATGCGGTCAGCATTATGCAACGCGCTGTCGGAAGGACGATGCTTGGGGTCAACCTATACACGCAAGTGCAGAGAGGAATCCGGAGTTCCGAACTACGTCAACGGTCGAAGATCAGGGACGCTGCCGTTTCCGCCGCCAAGGAATTGAAAATTAGGTGAGCTCCCTGATTACCGATTATGGGGAAGTGACACACTCCGGAGTCGGAGCTTCGGCAAGTGCCTACGACCCCGCGATGACGAAGGGCATCATTGCCCGCTGATGCAAGTATTGTTGGTGGGTTTCACTGGTACTTTTCGAGGAAAGCATGTCTATCTCTCATATATGCAAGATTATCTGAATTTTTTCTTTCTTTTATACCTATTAAATTCCCTTAATCAAGTACTGCCTCCTGGAGCCTCACATGTAACGCAATAATGACTGTGGTGTCATTGACAGCCCGCTCTGGCTAGCATATTTTTTGCTAATGCTTCTATGCTTATCCCAGTACTTTCCCCACTTACTTCGCACAAGGGAGGTTTTTTAGGTGGACCGCGCTTTCTCAAAACGGTTTTTTGAGTGATGTAGAGGGATGTGCATGGAGTAGAGAACTGTAGTCCGTTTCCGCTGAGTGGCCCTCTGAATGCCTCTGGAGCAGGGTGAATATCGGTCGAGGAAATCCTCGACAGGGGGGTCGTACCTGTCGGGCGGGTGGGGTCATGGGTGGGTCGTACACTGAGGGTCAGTATCAGCAGAGATATCGTGGTTGCAGATAGGTAGAAGGAGTAGAGCGCAGCGAAAATGAAATATCTGAAAAAGAAAACATGATATTAAATTTTCTTTGCAGGTTCAGTCGCTCCATTCCTCCACCTTCATGAGAAGGGCTTATTTGAAGGCAGTATAAAGAATTGAAAGCGCATCCCCCGCAAAGAAGACTGCCACAAGTGCAAAAGCACATCCTCTGCCTGTCGCTCGCTCCTTTCCCTTAATACCTCGTTGAGAATGACACTGTTGTTAGGGACCCTGTCGAAAAAACGACAACCGTGAAGGAAAAACGCTGGGCGAATGGGGTTGTCCTTCAAGTTGTAGGAGTTACGAAATGCGTTTACTACATACAGCTTCTATCAACTGGTCATGATCACTATAACACCTTTCAATCGATTCTGTAACTGTTAGTGGAAGCACGCAAGCATGTCTTACACCAATACGAAATCGGAGATGATGATTGCCTCATTCTCTATTGCTTGCGTTGAAAAACTTTTGTTCAAGACACGATTCCGAGCGTTGCCAAACGAATCACACTTGCCAATAGTGGAAGGAGGGAGCGCGATTTTCAGGTGGCCGGATCGCCTCGATACATACTCGACGCAGATATCTTCTCAACTAGGGAATGTAGAAGAAACTAAGAAGATCATACGAAAGCGTAAGCCTTCCGCTTTCTGAAACTATCTTCCCTTTTTCAGGATCTTGCCGACGATTTAGCGAGATATGATTTTGAAGTGACAAAAACTCGCGGCGAAAATTTCAGCGTCCTCGACGTTTACTCGACGAACCTTTTGAAAGACCTATCTGGTCTGCATGGAGGCTTTCGAGCAAGTTCAATACTGTCTTGAAAACGCGAAATCCAGCTCTATCTAACCCTACCTCAAAACTGTGCCTTTCGAAGAGTTATGAAATGGAGGAATGCAACATTTTCATCCAGGGTGTAGATTTCAACGGTTTTTTCGGAATTTCGGCAAATCCGGTGACAATCGCGCCGCAGCTGCCGCTGAATCGGCCGTTGATTGATACACTCGGCTGTTTCGGTATACTCAAGCAGAAATTCAGATTAAATCGCAACCCCGTTTTCTGTGCATTTCTGAACGAACCTGACTTCACTGACTGAGTCACATAAAGTTAACACCTCCTTCCTTGCGTCGATATTTCAGTAAACACACAAAAGTGTGCAGCGATGAAAGACAGCGCATACATGACAAGATGATGCGTCCATGACATTATTTTGCAGGACTTTTTTTATTTAATTTGCAGGATTTTTTTTTATTATTTTGTAGGATTTTTTTGATTTTGATTAATTAATTGAATTAGTTTGCTCTGTTTAAGGGGGTCGTGCCAGGATCTCGATTTCGGGGGGGGGGGTCGTACTTCCGCGACCACGTACTCGACACGATTTTCACCCTGCTCTGGAGTGAGGAAGTGATCCTTGGTTCGATCCCTGCGATGACAGAATTTTGCATTGTGATCTGATGCCGAAAATTCGGCATCAAATGAATGACAATGAATAGCAATGTAAACACAAGAAATTGATGTACATTCATAATTAGGCTTACCGAAAACCCTCATAAGTGGGCGTATACCAAAAAATAGTGAAAGTTGAGACGTAGAAACGGCACCAACGTGCCGTCGCACAACGTCATAGGGTGTCGCATATCGTCGAAACGATGTCGAAGCCAAACGAATGTCATATTCGTGATCAGGGCACCTGATAACCATTGTAGTCGAAGTTTCCAAGAAAATTAACCATCAATCGACCCAACTTCGAAAAATTGCTCCATGAGCACTCGTACATAAACACGCTCACGTAAAGCACATAACATAGCACGTAAAGCTCGACGGCGAGCTTCTCGGCCACACACAATGCAGTAGTTTCTGCTGATTTGCCTCTCCAAGCGACTGGAAATACGTGAAGAAGTAGTTATGTTGGGTGCAAAATTTCGAAGTTTGTTCAGAGATGCGATTTTGCTTGAAATTTTGGATATATAGGTAAATCAATGCTCTGGTCACGAATATGGCATTGTTTTTCGCAGCTGTCACTCTCTGGCGCCATTTCGACGTTACAACTTTTGTTGCTGCTTTCGGTGAAAACTTACCTCGTTACGGTTATTAGTGGCTCTGGCCTTGAATAAGACATCTTTTTGACATTAGTGCAATTTGGAGCCATTCTGGAAGCGCTAATAGAAAATGCGAAAATTTCGCGGCCTCGAGGATTTGACCCACAACCCCGCCAGCGTGCCAATAGAAGTCCGCATCGTTAACCGCTACATCACCAACGTTGGCGAGTCGGAGTAGCCAAATGCACCAATGAAACTTTTCCACACGCTCTACAGTACATAGCTGACATCACTACGACTTCTTCTTCTTCTTATCCCTAGCGTTAGTCCCTCGCAGTCGCAGGGTCCGCTGTCTTTGTCAGTCGTCACCACTTAAGTCTGTCCAGGGCGTCCTCTGCTGTGGCCATGACTTCACTTAGATCCTTCTTGTCTACGTCTTTCCACCTCTTCTTTGGGTCTTCTCTTCTCATAGAACTTCGATATTCCTGCGCGTCCAGATCAGCAACCTCTCGGGACTTCCCAGTTAGCGATCCTACGTTCAGAGTTCCAATTCGAACTAGCTTCTTTGGCCGAGGCCGTTCACTCCTCGGTAGCCCTCGCACAATGACCACAGAACTCGGGCGGGGGCTCTGCGCGCCACTACCGGGCGTCCTGATTCCTTTTTCGACTTTAGACATATTTGTTGTGACGAGGGGTCCTCAAGCTGGTCTGTCAACCTGGACCTGACGCTGGTACTGGAACTATTTTTTGCAATTTTTGCAAGGCATGGTTGAGAGCCTCATTCGAACTTGCGGTATTCAGCGGCACAGACATGAGTCTAACCTCTTGACCATTCGGCTATCCCTGCCTCCATGCCATCACTACGACAACTTTCCAATTTCGGCTAAACTTCAAGTTGTTTACGATACACAGCTTTCGAGAACCCTTCATTATGCAAGTAGTACACGCCATGAAAGAAACACATCACGGTGAATGTGTACAAATTGCAGTATCCGACGATAATACTTTCACTCCTTTTTCGGCATTCGGAAGGCCGGAAAGCGGAAATGGACCACAGCTCTGTACTCCATGCACGTCCCTATATCATGCAAAAAACCGTTTTGAGAAATGGTTCATCTGGAAGACCTCCCTTGTCAGTGAGACCTTTGTGCTATTTTGTTCATAGTTTTCTTTTTAATTCGTCTTGCGTTACAGTACTCGCCGTTTGAAATCGAAATCTCACCGAATATGCGAATCGCTCGATAATTTCGCAATGAAAATCGTTATAAATAGCGGTTATGAATTGCCCAGCTTTCAGAATCCGAAGTATCTTTTGCAATTCAGCCTTCGTCGGCAACTATAAGAATGTTGCTTTTGATACTTCAGAAAGCCCATACGATTTCGCATGCACTCGATTTTCATCGTCAGAAAGCCCTAGCTTGCGCCTCGCATGTGATGTTTAAATAATCCCCACTTATACGGCGCCTGACGTCACATAGGAGAAGGGCCCTCAAAAACTATACCCCAAGATTGCGACCCAACGCTACTCGACTCAGTACAACTACATATGAGAAGGGTGAATGTTATTTTTCCGAATTCTTAGATCTTCATTTGTTTTAATAAGCGCTACGCGCTTTAGCTTGCTGTCCCTGCTGCCTCGATCCCATCCCCTGTATATCAAGTGAATCTTTGAAAGTTCTCAGCAGGCATTTGGGGCCATTAGCTGACAGCCATCAGGAGCCCGAGATGATTCGCCAGCAAGACTGCCTAAAGATAGACGAACAGATTTTACTACGCCCCTGTTTCGCCCTGGACTACGGTCACTTGTCTTAAGGATTGTTATGGATAACGCTTGGATCGCAGGTGAGCGTTTCTTTTCATGGGTGTGACCCCAGAACATGCACCCCCTTGTCATGCTTTGCCTCCCCTATTAGCGGACAAGTCCATATTCTTAGAGCGAATGTTTTTGGCTTAGAAGCCTGCCAAAGGGAGCGGAGATTCCTCATGCTTGCCTAGACATAGTCAGCTGTAGCGCAATTATGCTGCCGAAAACTCCGCGGCTCGACAAGGTTGAGCGTTCCTTTCCGCGGCGTGGCCCTTAAACATGCCTCTCGTCATGTTTTTGTGGAAAGCTTCAGATTTTGCATTTCCAGCAGATAAATCGCCAGTCCTGAATGTGCCCTCGTTAGTCCCCGCTAAGAATGCAGAATGATATGCCATCACGTCTCCGCCAGTTGAAAACTTGGCTTTTTTCACCGTTTGTCAGCCTTTACCCTATTTGCCGCGATTGGTGTGGGGCACTACCCCCAGATTGCCCCAAAATCTCAAAGTTATTTTTTTGGTTCGAAATATTGGGCGTATTGGTCGCGCTAATTCGATGCTCCTCATACGAATAATGATCAGATCATGGATGCGTGGGTGATCTCATTTTTTGCCGCCCCATTTGGGGCGCCACGGCCGAATCACAAATCGCTCGAAAACGTGCGCCATATACGAGGCTTATTGGGGTCCTTGATCACGAGACATTACGTCCAGTCTTGACGCCCGGCGCATGTAGTGCTCGACAAAAACAACACTGCCCCAACAGTCAGGAGCGCCTAGCTTTTAGGCCACCTTTCTCAGGCCGCGCGACCGTCCAGCCGTGGCAAAAGGTACATCGAATCCTGAGACTTTCCTACGACAGGGAAGGAGCCCAGGCACCGCTGGGGAAGCCGTCGGGCAATCAATACTTCTCTTACGATAGGAAGGAGCCAGACCGTGACGCAAAAACTGATGCATGAGCTAAGCCAGAAGCCCATTTAAATTTCACTTTTCACTGCGAGATGCCCCTGCTTATGCTTTGGGCAGCAGCAGCCAATTTGTCGACTGTAAGCTCTCCACGCCCGTCACCTGAGCGGATGCGTAGCTACTGGCGCCTCGCAAGAGTAACTTACTTCATGATAAGCCGCGGTAGAAGCTACGTTCTTCCCTTCGCGGCCACCATCCGAAGGCAGTCCACTTCCTCTTTCAATGCCTCCAAACAGCCACTTGTGCCTGCGTACCCAACGTCGGCGGTTGTATTTGCGTTTGATAGCAGTGTTTCGTCAATTTCCATCTCGCACCCGAAGCTTCCGATGATCGGCGCGTTCCTCCTGAAGTACCCCACACATACGTCGCGGAAGAACCGCTCCCACCGAAATGAACTGGTGTGGCCGACGTCGAGCTCACATTCCTTGTCCTTCACCTTGCCCATGTCGCGCAGCCAGAAATAGGGCAGTGCGAACCCCGTGGACTTAGGAAAGTTACAGTTCTCGAGAAAGGAATCCTTTCGGACATGAACGTAGACCCTGATCTCGTTCGACGGTCCAGTGCGGCACGCTCGACGATTGCAAATCCAGCCGTTGTGCCGTTCGTCGTTGATCAGCCTCATGGATCGTTGACATGAAGGGCATAGTGGCACAGACATCAACCCCATGGATCGCAACAAGTAAGTGCAGATTATTCAACTTGAGCGTCTCGTACGCGTCCTTCAAGGCTAAGCCCACTAGCTCTCATTGACGATTGTGTCGCTAGAGAGTAGCAAGAGCCATCGTTATTCTCCGTTGTCGAAAATGTAAAACATGCTTCTGGCTCCTTCCTGTCGTAGGAAAGTCAGATTCGTCGACCTTTCCCACGGCATGGCCTCTTCTTGTCGTGGGAAAGTCTCCGATTCGATGACCTTTTCCACGGTCTGACAGTCGCCGCTCTGAGAAAGGTGCCTAAGAGAACGCTCTGACTGTTAAGTGTTGATTGTGACACCACATGGCGCCGGCGTCAAGACTGGATGTTATATTCGTGATCAGGACCCCAAACTACCCCTATACACACGTTTTCAGCGGATTTGGTGGAAACAGCCGTGAGCCGAATGGCGTCAGCGCCAAAAACAGGTGTCGTTTTCGTAATCAAGACCCCAAATAACCCCAAATGACGAAGTTTCAGCAGATTTGGTGAAAACAGCCGTGGCGTCAAATTGGCGCCAAATTGGCGCCAAATGGCGCCAAATGACACCAGCATCAAAAATAGATGTCATATTCGTGATCAGGGCATCGAATTACTCCTATACGCAAAGTTTCGACGAAATATAAACTTTGAGATTTTGGGGCAGTAATCGTGGGATAGTGCCCATCCAATCCGGCAATAGGGGAAGGCTGAAAACGGTGAAAAACCAAAGTTTCAACTGGGGTAAGTAATGCATATCATTCGATAGCATTTTTCACGGGGAAGCTAACGGGGCGCATTTCAAATCTGCGAGTTCTTCTGGAAATGCAAAAAATCTGAACTTTCCACAAAAGTATGACGAGGAGGCATGTTTGGGGCCACATCACGGAAGGAACGCTCACTTGCGATCGAGTTTCCCACATAATTCCTACAGAGAAATGACCATAGTCTACGATAGTGAAGGAAATTGTTCGCTATCTTTACAGCTTTCTGCAAAACATCTCCTCTGAAAATGGAAAATGTCACATGATAGGCCCCCTATGCCTGCTGAGAACTGTTCAAAGATTCCACTTGATATACAGAGGATGGGATATTGAGAGCAGAGGGAACACGTGAAGCCAGTAAGCGCTTAAAAACGAAATGAAGATCTAAGAATTCGGAAAATAACATTCATCTGATCTCACAATGTAGTGGATGAGATTGAGTACGTAGCGCGTTCTTGAGTAAGTTTTGAGGCCCTTCTCTGTGTGTAGCGGTCAGCCCGCATAAGTATTAACATCACATGCGAGCGACGACTTTTTGAGATGAAAATTGAGTGCATGGCGCAATCCTATATGGAGCTTTTCCAAAGCATCAAAGCACATTCTTATAGTGTCCGACAAGCTTCGGGTTCTCGAATGCTCAATTTTGAACCGAGTTATAACGAATTCACGAAATTAATAAGGATTCGCGTTATTCGCGTGAATCTTCGATTTCAAAGAGTACTGTAGTTCTTTCGGCCTGATTTGTGTTGCTTTTTTTCTAGTCCCCCCTTCGAAGACTGCATGCCGATAGACGTATGAAGATAAATAAAAAAGTAAATAAGGTGCTGATAAGCTGATGACGGGCGTGAAAATGCCGATGTCATCGATCTTGTTACGCCGTTCGCGTTGGCAGTGGATTGCTACCACTCACTAATATTTATGTGGGGTAGGACTGTGACCCAAATAGTTAACGAGAGAAAGTGATAGCAAGTGATAAGAGTTAAAAACAGGTATTGGAGTGCCAATGTCATCATTTTCATCACGCCTTTCGCAATGACACTAGGATGACTGCACTCATGAACATTATGTGGGATGAGGCAGGAACCAAGAAGGTGATTGAAGGAAAGTGGCAGCGATTGATAAGAATTGCTAAGGACCGTCAAAATGTGGCTACCACCAGTTTTGTTGCGGCCTTCGCGGTGGCATTAGAACCTTGGCTTCTACATGTGGTATGGGATAGAAAGGAAACACGGATAGTGGTTGATCAAAAGTGACAACTCATGACGTAAAAGGAAGTTACGGATTCGAGAACCACCAATTTCGTTGTAGCCTTCGTGACGACAGTAAAACATTAACTCCTACTTATCGCATGGAGGTAAGACGACGACACCGATGGTAAACGTTATAAACTGATAGCAAATGATAAGGAACGATAAAGCCCTGAATGCAAATGACCTAACTTCGTTGTAGCTACCATTGGCAAACGATCAAGGGAGCGAAGTGTTGATGGTAGATGACAGGAGTGGTAATGAACATTAACTCTACTGATAAAAGTAACGACAACTGAGTGTGCGCAGTTGAATTGAACTAGGTTCTTAGCACGTGATTATGTTCAATTCTTGACCCTTCACCTGAAAAAGCAGAGGAACTTGAGACGTTCAACTATCTGGACGGACCAGGAGCGAATTTCCATCGGAGCAAGGCTAAATGCTGACTGATTGGTCACATTTCACTCCCACATCGACAATTGTGAAAATGCTGACAGCTAAATTATCCGAGCTT
Source organism: Ostertagia ostertagi (assembly GCA_036418205.1). NCBI lineage: Eukaryota > Metazoa > Nematoda > Chromadorea > Rhabditida > Trichostrongylidae > Ostertagia > Ostertagia ostertagi. The sequence goes on along the minus strand of MU868492.1, from coordinate 7,306 downwards.
GATATCAATGCTAAATATTGAAGGAAGCGATCACGCTGGCTTCCACGCTGGATTTGCTACCCTCGCGTTAGATAAGGTGTGAGGAAGTAATTGTTGGACAAGTGTAAGCCCATGGAAGATATGATACGATGAGATAAGAAGGTGCGGCTGCTCGATAAGAGGTGCACTCCAGAATGAAAAGGGACGATAACGATAACGGTGTCATATCTAGCACGCTCTTTTTGTACCCCTTTCCACATCGATAGGTCCTGGTTTTTGCTGAACGAAAGTGGATTTCGGAGTCTTATCACTCCATTGATAAGGCGCCACCGCCACTGGAACTTCACGCGTTCTAACATTGGGCAGGGCCCCTATCCAATCCTACACGGCTTTCCTTATCGTCCCTATGAGAATTATCGCGACCACTTCCTTTGACGAAGTCATGATAAGTATCAGCTTCACTCCGCACGCACTGCGCATACTACGCGATAATCTTCGGCGAAATAGGAGAACCTTTAGGCCTCATCTTCCAAAACGTTTTACTACTAGTTTCTCAGTCACGTGACCTAATATTCTGCGAGATGTCCAGTTCTGAATCTCACATGCGGTGCGCGCAGTCGCGTGCGGAGGTAAACTGGTGATCTACGATAACACACAACGAAAAAGAACAAGAAAATTGTGTTTGTTTTATAGACAATTTACAAACAAAAACAACGTAGCTCTGCGTCTCTACGTAAACTGCATCATTTCGCAAACGTTTATTAAAACGAATAGTCAAAATGATAGAGGACGATACAAGCCCTGAATTCAAATGACTAACTTGGTTGTAGCTACCATTGCAAAACGATCAGGGAGCGACGTTTGATGGTAGATGACAGAGTGTAAAGAACATTACTCTGCTGAACACAGAACGGACAACCTGAAGTGTGCGCAGTTGAATTGAACTAGGTTCTTAGCACGTGATCTGTTCAATGCTTGACCCTTCACACCTGAAAAATAGCAGAGGAACTTGGAACGTTCAACTACTGGACGGACCAGGAAGCGACATTGCCAATACGAAGCCGAAGGTCTAAATGCTGACTGATTTGGTCAGCCTTCACTCCGCACATCGACAAATTGTGAAAAAGCTGACAGCTCCAATATCCGAAGCTTGAATATCCAATCGCTAAATATGAAGAAGCGATCACGTTTGGCTTCCAACCGCTGGATTTGCTAACCTCGCGTTAGATAAAGTGTAGGTAAGTAATTTGTGGACAGTTCAT
>MU868491.1:116241-129914 GCA_036418205.1 Ostertagia ostertagi | reverse complement strand
CTTGCATTCTGTGGGGGCTCTCACGGGGACGACAATATTATTATATGTTTCATTTTCGCTGAGCGGCCTTCTGAAGGCCTAAAAATTGGTAGGGAAGTGGTCCAAGGTTCAATCCCTCTTGATGACAGAATTTTTGCACTTTAGTTGGAGCTTCGAAATTTCCTTAAAATAGCGCCAGCACCAGTACTAGGTATCGTACTCATCATTAAGACCATGAGCAAGAAATGCAGTCAAACTTTTTCCAGAATCTGTGGAAAAAAGTTGTAGCGCCAGAAAGGCGCCAAACGGCGCCAAACTAGCGTAAATTGAAGCTATCGGATAAAATTAATGTCATATTCGTGATCAGGGCACTCGATATTCCCTAAATCAGAAGTTCTTGAGAAAATTGAGAATTTGACCTGGATCCGAAAAATTGGCCAGTGATAGGTCAGTAGCCCATAGTTGCCTCCAGCCGGTGCACTGGAAACGAGTTCCCAGTTATCCTTCTCAAATAACGAGAAGTATCACTGCTAAATGGACAATGGGAGACACCCAGGCTGGTAATGGGCAACAGGGCACCATGATTTTGAAGTCGGCAGATTCTCCCCTTCATCAAGACGTGGTAATTGGGTCCACGGCTCCTCCACTCGCAAGGCTGCATGTCCATAGATGGAGCGATTTCAAGGACTGCGACATGATGGAAGATGTTCCCTATGAAACCGAACTTTAGTTCCCGTGAGCCGACAAGGCATTGCGCTTGATTTCGGCGCCGCACTCGTATTCAAGTCGCTCGGCTACAGGTCGTCATACCTGTAGCCCATGGCCACCCTCTTTTTCGAAGTTAGGTCAAAACCTAGATTTTTCCTGAAATTTGGCATGTGGGGGTAGATCAGGGTCCTGTACACGATTATGGCGTTCGTTTTTGACGTCGGCGCCATTTGGCGCCAGTTTGGCGCTGCGAACTTTTTCTTCCAATTTTTGGTAGAAAACCCATTTGCAAGGGCTACTGACGGTCCTGAATGAGAATATAGCGTTAATTTTGACGCTGAAGCAATTTGGCGCCAATTTGGAGGTGATTATCAAAAATGCAAAAACTAGCCCAGGAGCGGACTCGATCCACAAAGTCGTGCCAACCCCAGTCCACCACGCTATCCACTCGGCCACCTGCTCGCTGCGATGTGTAGGGTGCCGACGACGCCTATGAAACCTCTACACTTTCTTCAGCAGTACCACGTACAGTGCTTCAATTTTGAGCGAATTTCGAGTTGTTTTCGATATTATCTTCATCGGCGCCCTTCAAAATGCAGGTGGTCGTTTGTACAGGTCCGAAACTTCACTCCAAGGCAGCAAAAACCACCCCTTCTTAACGAATTTTTTTCGACCATTTTTTGGCCTTCAGGGGGCCGCTCAGCGAAAACGAAACGCAGTATTGTGGTCTACGTGAGAGTCCCTACAGCATGCAAAAAACCGTTTTGAAAAAGCTTCCCACACCCTGAACGACCTCCCTTGTAAGACCACAATGATCGGCCATTCCGCCCACATTTTCCTCCAAAATAGGAGGGAGTGCAGGGGGGGGGGATGGAACTTTTGCAAACTCATCGAAAAAGCCGTCAAATCCCTTCCAAATATAACTCCCTTTCTACGACTACATCACACTTTTCCCAGGAGTGGCTAAGCTTCCTTGCTCAACCCACAAATGCGACCACCCCCTCCCCACCTCCCTTCGCAAAATCACAACTGCGACCCCCTTGTTTGAATAGTGTGAGCGGAGGGTTGGCCGCAGGGTCAACCCTATGTTGCTACAAGTAGCAACGGGGGGGGGTCGTATTTTGATGAGTTTGTAGAGGGGGGTCGTACTTGCTTCGGTTGTAAGAAGTTGCATGTGATGAGTGGGGAGCGGCGCGGGAGAAAATTTGCCGTTTCAGCGCGCGTATATACCCCCCCCCCCCGCTCGACGGTAATTTTTTGGGGTAAAAATTGTTTTGAAAGAGGGGGTCGTATGAAACATTTCATGAGGGAGGGGGGTCGTAAAAACTTTTTGAAAAGTAGCAACGATAGGACCGACCCTGGTTGGCCGTGCTTGGTCGAGCACTATTCGGAGGACCTTGCACCAGAGCTGCGCTCCAGCAGCGCTCCAGTGCTCAACGGTGCCAACGTGGATTACCGTGAACCATCTGACGTGCTGAGAAAGCAATCGTATATCAGTCGTATATATAATATGACTTTGTACTTTTCCTGGACCTAATGCAACGTGACATACCGCTGGAATTTGTGGAGCCTGAATCAAAACAAAGTGTCGTTGCCATAATGCAGAATGCTTTATTTCTGAAGAAAATTATTCAATTACAAATATGTACGCTATCTTCGATGAATTTACACATCTGCGCCCTAGAAACTTCAACATTTTTCAGCACAGGAGCGGGTGCCTGTTCATGTATAAGAGAATCAGATACCGTAAAACATTCGAACGTGTTTAATGGACTAGGATTCGCTGTATGTTGCTAAGGTATTCGCTTAGTTTGTGTTATTAAGCCCTTCTAAATCAATTGATGCTGGGCGCTGAGGTCGATTGTTAAATGGGAAAGTGGGACGAGTACATAAGAATGAGACCAATGCGACAACTCTCAAACGGAAGAAAGAGCTAGAGAAATGCGGTAGCTTCATTCACTAAGCTGGTTAGCCTCAGACAGAAGGAGGGGATCTCCGACTTATGGCCATTCTACCTCAGAAGGACACTTCAGTCTGAATCCTCCTAGAACCGATTTTATATGGTTTCCTCTGCAGCGAAGACGATTCTGTCGATCACCTCTGTTCCCATTGTAAAGCTATGATCTTGATTAGCTGCTTCATATCGCCAGCTGCCGAATCTGAATAAAAGAATAGCACGGATCATCTCGCAACGTTGCAAAAACAAAGCCAGCAACAAACAAGTACCGTCCACGAGAATAGATGTTCGCCATTTCAAGTAATTTGTGAGCTTTTTGTAGTTCTTTGTCTCGGTTCAGCGTTGGAATCGGATATCCATACGGTAGCACATGCAACCATGTGGATTCTATCCTACTTGTTGGGTAGATGATTCCGTGCTCCATAAGGTCTGAAAGAATACGATAAGCTGGCAATAAGCTGTGGAAGGCTGGTGTCAGGGTCCGCGATCCGTCGCAGTTTCGCGAGATTCGCGCGATTCGCGCGGATCGCAATTGCAAGTGCCCCATTTGAACATTTGAAACACTGAATATGAAACAAGTGGAATCATGAACAGTCGTCATTCAGCCATCACCCAAGCAGAAATGGCGGCGGGATTGGAGAACACCTTGCAGTATTGATCGGGCACTTGTGATTTCCGTGACCCGTCGCGCGAATCGCGCGAATCACGCGAAACCTGCGACGGATCGCGGACTCTGACACCAGCCTTAGTGTGCCGGCAGCAAGGGCTGAATGGCTTGCCGTATCACTGGAGCATGGTTGTGAAAATGGTCGACTATGCGCGTGTGAGAGATACTCATCTCCGAGTATGAGCCTACGAAACACGCTGGTGAGTAGTCTCGAGTGTTGTTTAAAACCAAGGCCAAGCGAAGTGAATTTTGAATATAGACCCTTATTACGCTTCAAATAGTTCACCAGCCATCGCGAAAATGCCACATCTGGCTTTCCTCGCCGCTTGGCTACTGCTTCTAGTGGCCCATAAACTTTCTGGTGTGTACCTACTTTATCAAAACCTCTGCTTTTTAATTTGCTCTGCGGACCCGATAAATCCTCACCTTTGATAGTACAATCTATAACTGCGTCCTCATCAAAATCTTCGTCAGAGCTCATGCCAATTTCCACCAGTACAGACCAGAATAGCACAGCATTAGGCGTGAGACGTTCGTTGAAGTTGGACATAAATGTACACCTGGAAATAAAAAGATCGTTTTACTTTTCACTCAAGAACAACCAACAACGTCTGAAAAACCCCCAAAAATGGAACAGCTTACCTGTAGAAAATAATGTCTGGCTGGGGGAAATAAAGCCAAGAGAGCTGTTCCGTGAATTCTGGTTGAGGTCGTCGCATGCCGATTCCAACAAGAACAACCTTCAAAACGAAGTTGCAATTATACATGTGGAGGGCATATACAGGGGGGGCCAAAAAAAAAAGACATTTTGCCCATGTCGCACTTCGGCCTTTTTTCTTCGCAGAGATTGCCGTCGTTGACGGAAGTTCCTCAGCAAAATATTCCCTAAATGTCCCTCTATAAGTACACGCAGGCCCTCCTTCACTACCCTCACCGTCTTCAGAATATGACGTCATCTGTCACCGTCGTCGAGCTCAGGGAGGCCTACAGTAACTGCTTCAGCCTGAAGCTCTTACATAATTTCTTGGATCGATTCAACGTGGGATAGTTTCCTAGGGACATTAGCTCTAACTATGCAAACCCCCTCGGAACCCGCCCTTCGGAACCCGTCGTAACGGTACACGATCAGTCGAGAACCCCATTGAGCTCGACCAGAGCACCATGTTTCCGGGGCAAATTTTCTGATGCCGTCCACGTAGATGGCCACTATGAAGATTTTCTTATGAAATGAAATGCGCTCTTCAATTCTAAGTTGGGAGCACACGCTTTGAGCTGAGCAAAGTGTGATTAAATCCATTTGAGTCTGGAGACAAAATGTCTTTTTTTATTGGCCCCCCTGTACGCACTTTGAAATGGAACAGGATCGAAGGAATATTTTCAAATTCCGTAAGAATTTATCTGAGTGGACAAGTCCAAACTTCTATTCAGTGTTGCGCAACTGTGTAGCATTCTCTCAAAATTACTAGGCTTACAGATTCTCAGATGAGATCAGATCAAACTTAACTACTCTATCGAAGATCAAGCAATGAAGATACATACAAGGTGGAGGAGAGTGCAAACGGCACCTCACCAGGGAGGCCTTCCAGGAAATGCCCAGCTTCTCTAAAGGATTTTTGCATGATATGGAAGCACGTGCATGGAACACAGAACTGTGGTTCATTTTTCCTGAGCGACCCTCTGAATACCAAAAAAGGAGCGAAGAAAAATTTTTGAGGAACTGCCGTTCTTAACTTTCTTCACCAATTTTTAGCCAAAATCTACGTATAAAGGTTGCTGATGGTCCTAATTATAGATATGACATGAGTTGTTTCGCTGACGCTATTTTTCGCGAATTTTGAAACGCCAACACAAAATGCAAAAAATGTCACTGCGAGGATTCGAACCACGGACCACTTCATCACCCCTTTTTTAGTATTATATTTAGAACGGCGCTCAGGAAAAAATATCAGGCAAAAAAACAGTTTCGAGAAAACAGGGAATTTCCTGAAAGACCTTCCTCGTTAGTGCGTCTCACATGAAGACCGACAGGGAGAATGAGAAGTGAGCTCTTCAAAAAACGCTTCTTTACCTTCGAATGGCTCAAACTGATTTTGGGACAAAGTGACGTCACTTTGCCCAAGCTCCACTATGGGCATCGTTGATACCACATAATCGTATTCACTCGACTCTCCATTGCCATGATGTACCTGAAATATTTTACTAGTTATGGAGGGAAGCATGCCAGCACTTGATTCCGTGATCAAATAGATCAATTTTCAAATCAAATCAGTTTTTAAAGTTGTTGCGGTGAAATATTAGTTATTTTCAAGAGCAAAGTTGGACGTATAGCAATTGAACGGAGCGTTTCTTGAGGCATTTTAGCCTAGTATGGAACGAATTGAGTTCTTCACTTGGACAGAATGTGAAGTTTGTGTTCTGTCAAACAAGCCAACGTGGAAGGAGAATGAAAACGTGAAGTGAGAGGATTTACTTGGCATAATACGTTGTTTTCCCACGTGAATGGCACCGAAAGGGACTCACCGGGTTCTTTTGCAGCATGGTATCAGAAAGGATTCAAGGAGAGACTGTTAAATCTAGGCCCCTGTGGTAAAATGGGTGTGTAGTAGCGCTCATTTATGAAGCTGGAGGGTGAGAATAATCTGGAGAAGAGGTTGGAAGCAAAAGAAACCCCGATTGCCCCCCCCCCCCCAAACAACGTGGCCTCTCTTTCGGTTGCATTCCATTCTGAAATAGACAGAGGGCGTGTTTGGACGAGTTTCGCACAGGGCTAGCTCCACTTGTATAAGTGTCAGTGACATTGAATCGCAATTTAACCGCTGAATCGCGCTTTTCTTCTAACGTCACCTGGCAGCCGTTGGCGGAAGGCGGAGCTTGTCGATGAAGGTGTGGATTGCTGGCGTTACGAGCTTATAGCACCTTTATCGCGCACTTCCAAGCCGCGACAGGGGTCAACCTTTGTACCAGGATTGGGGATAGAACAGATGAAGGTGACAAATCCCGAATTGTGCTTTCAATGTTGTGTTGCAACAGCTGAAAAGAGGGCAGCGGCTCCCCCAACTACGGCCCGAGTTTTCGACAATGCCAAAGACGATGTTCAGCAGAAAGGTTTGCGAAAAGGCTCTCTCAGAGCGATTTCCACAAATTAGTTTTCTATGCTTCTGTTTTGCATGACTTCAAAGCGCAGTCATTTTTCCAAGTGTCCAGAAAACTGTTACCGTTTTTGCCTTTGTATCTATTCTTATCACTGGTGCATCGAAGTGGAACCAATGTGACGGCAACTCGGATGCTATTGTCTTCCAGACGTCACCAATTCCTCGACAGTCTCTTGGATACCTAAGATTTGAGGTATAGTACCAGGGTGTTGTTGGAAGCTGTAAGCTCTCTAAGAAGGCTGTCACTCACCTAAACATCGATTTGGTTTTGGCGCTATCTTCATGATCAAGCTCGACACGTGTCAATCGACAGCGTCTCGTCAGATCTTCGATACTAGTTCTAGGTACTCGATTCTCTACCCAGACGCAGTTCATTCTCACTCAGAGAAACGGTCCAAACCTTAAACGCAATCTTTCGGCATAAGAGTTTCCCTATTATCGTATGTAGCAGCAACCCACCTTTTCATTGTAAGGTCGAATGAAAATTGCCTGCAGAGTTTCACCGAAAGTGTTCGAAGTGAACTCGTCGAAATTTTCTGCACTTTTGGAAGGCACTGTCAGCGAAGAAATTTCGTGCAAACATCTAAGTTTCACCGCTTCCGGAAAGTACGGTATTGAGTCTTGCACGGGATACGGTACATAGTTCGCCTCCACATTGTCATCGTCTTGTATTACATGCCTCATGTACGCCTGAAATATTTTCAATACAATATAGCTTGCAAGTGCTAGCATGGGCCTCCAGAACAACACACGTAACTTCGCGCAGTATGAAGGAGCTGCCACTGGTTAGGGGGTTTGAAGTCGAATGTAACTATGAAAAAGTTGGAACTAAGGGAGTAGAATGGTCAGTGGGAGCCAGGCATGAGAAAAACCATATCTAACACAGCGGACCAAAAACCCTAGACAAAGGGAACCACCTACACACATTATTGCGCAACTCCATTTATAGAGAGCATAATAGCATAAAGCCTCATCACAGGCCCGGTGCCCCCTCACTTCAACCCACTACAACCGCTCCTCACCTCTGCTCACGAACCTCGAGCGACAAAAGAGGTTAGAGATAAACAAAATATCCGGTGCAGGACCACGTCCCCATCAACCAACCCTCACCAAGCACGGTGAGCCAACTGCACTAAGAAAATATCGACTGCAGTTAACCACTATCTTTCAGCCATAAACACCCATTGGCGGCGAGCCATCAAGTCCACACACACCAACCCGAGCACGTCCCCCACATGATCAACTTCATCCGCAATATTCCCCCCCTCCTCTTATAGAGACCCTTACGCGATATAATCTACACGAGCCTGAATATCTTCTTCACATATCAAAACCCACCACATAGCCCCTACGTCTAGCCCAAGAAACGATACAAACAAGAACCACAACAAAAATGTAAAGGTATCACACAATACGAACTTCCTCCCTCGAAGTACTCACTTGACACACTGAGAGTCGCGAGCACACGATTGTATCGCCAGGCTGCCCCGCACCAGCCTCAGATTGAATGAGGTGCCCTGAATTAAGGATATTTTGGCCATAACCTCGAACTTTGAACTTAAATAGTAAGCAACAATCAAACTGCTGAGAAATGATGTAACAAAGCCGCATCGCTCTAGGTATATTTAAACCTTGCATACCGCGATCAGTTTATATGCACCAAGCCACTGATGGTTAACCCCACATAACACACTCAGTAAAAGCAATCTATATTACCATCAAACAATATTTTAGTTTTACTATTCCTAAACTACAACAAAAAAAAAACAGACTTCAACTACCACCCCACAAACGTCTCTATATAACCAACCGCTCGATGGCGCAGTAATCGACAAAAACCCCAACACCGGTGGGCTCGACACAGCACCTCTAACCAACACATTATTCCTAATATCAAAATAAACCCCGACATTAATTAAAAAGCGATTTTCAACATCACTACATAAAATATGCGAGGCACATAACCAATTTTTCGCATTTTTTCCATATAGAGAATCAAAATTTCCCAGAACAAGCCGTCATGAAGAAGCAAGGCAGCGATCACCAGCCAAGTGGCAATCGACAGTTGTTACTCAAATAATATCACACATATCAATGAGCGGAAACCTCACTGTGTGAACAACAAAAAGCATATTTCCAAGCTGCCACGCACCCGACAGGGTCGGCCACACGAAAAACAACAAACGGGACATAGATATCAACACCAATAGAACGTTGAAGAACTTTTCGCACATATTAAGTGTTTTGAAGCTTTTTGAAATAAATTTTGGAGCCTCAATCTGTTGTTTAACATTTAGATCCTTATGAGGCTTCGGGACAGCACCATACTGAGTGATCTAAATTTGTTATTTCTTATGAATTTGGCACTATTCAACTATTACAACCCCAAAATCTCAAAATTTTATTTTTCGTCGAAACTTCGCCCATAGGGGTAATTCGATGCCCTGATTACGAAAATGACATTCATTTTTGGCGCTGGCGCCATTTGGCGCCATTTGGCGCCAGGCTATTTTCACCAAATTCGCTGTAAACTTGTATACAGGGGTTATTTGGGGTCCTGATCACGAATATAACATTCATTTTTCCGCTAGCGCCAGTGGGCGCCTGTTTTCCGCTCGTCTGCGCCCTCTCACTGATCACCTCGCGATCGGGACTAAGCCTTTGAGGAGGAGAGTGCTCCGAAGTGAATAACACTTATCCTGTGATCTTATACGCTTTACGTTTGCCACATGTTGACTGGTTCACCCACCCCGGAGTCCTCCCTCCTTCTAGGCTCAGTCCTAGGTATTATGTACAAGTGAGAGGGCCCAGGAAAATGGAAAATGTGCGTTGAACGGTGGAAATGCTAAAAACGAATGACATATCCGTAATCAGGACCTAAATAACCCCTGTATACAAGTTTACAGCGAATTTGGTGAAAATAGCCCTGGCGCCAAACTGGCGCCAACGCCAAAAATGAACCTCATTTTCGTGATCAGGGCATCGAATAACCCCTATAGGCGAAGTTTCGACGAAAAATAAAATTTTGAGATTTTGGGGTTGTAATAGTTGAATAGTGCCATAAATTTTGTAAATTTCAATACTGTTTAGAAAGAGCTCTTTACAAAACTCCCAAATCTGCTTTCAGATTGAAAATTCGTCATATTTGAAGAAAGTTATAATCATTTGAATATTTGTTCAAATTTCAATAGTAAATAAGCTGCTCCACGGTCAACGCCAAAGTCCAGTCAACACACAGCTGGCGAAGGCGGTTACAAGGCTTCTTTCAGCTAAAATGGGGACGTGTAACCAGAGTCAACCCTGCGTTGCGCAGTTCGCAACGGCACGTTGAGAGATCCTCAACGCACGCTGTATGGGCGGAGACACAGACGGCTCGAGCATGCGAGTGTGAATGTTCGCGCGAGAGAACGTGTCTAATCGGGCGAAACTGCGCAACGTGGCCGTTGAAAACTGCGCAACGCAGGGTTGACTCTGCAAATTGAGAACCATACTCTGTGTAGTACTAGAATTTGGTAAGTCTTGTGGAAGGAAATAAATAAAGAAGAGATGTTGTCATAGTATGCCATTTTTAGTGACTAGTTTGTCGTTTTTGCTCCTTTTCACTTCTTTTCTTTGCTCCTTTCTTTGCCTCTGGGGGAGGAGGGGGGTCGTACTTCCAACTTTTCCTCAACGGTTCGCTTGACCCTGTGAAGGGGGGCGTGCTTCCGCTTATGTGAGACATCCAAGGAATATTTTGTCGTTTTAGCATGAACGGTGGCCCCGTGTGCAACGGAAGTTTGGTGATGTGCGCTATGAGAGAAGGGTTCTTTGTTTACCACCCCCCTCACCCTGCATGTTAATTTTTTCGCTCAGAATGCAGAGCTTCTTTGGTAAAAAAGAGCACGGAGATATCTAACAGAATACCAACGCACCTGTTACATGTACACCAAGATCCCATGTAAAGCCTCGTCGATCAGTGACTGAACGGGCTAAACCGCCTACTTCAATCTCCTTCTCGAGTACGGTAACCTTAATATTGACCATTTGGTGAAATTCATGCTTAGCTAAGAAGGCGGCGGTAGCAGCACTTACCTGTGTGGATTCAGGTAGACTACCTTCATGAATGAGCTCGTGGAGTCTATAGGCAGCACCCAAAGCGTCGGACCGCTGCCAATAATTACAAACTTCTTTCCCTCAGTACTTACCATCATATCAGCTCATTTGAGTAGGTACAAACTGAAATGAGACTTTGTTTTGTCATCAATGCTTGGGTAACTACAAATACATTGCGCGAATATGCCCTATTATCAAGTTGTGGCGTTATTCAGTCTGTGACCCACGGTCGCTGTAGCGCGGTGTGTGTTTGATGGCGTCATTTGTAGAAGGGCATCAAGAGGTGGTTTCAATCACATTGTGATGAGTACTGTACTCCACAATTGAAGTACGACGAAGTCGTCAATACCGCACCGCCCCAAGCCATCATGATCAATTCCCTCAAATGACAGCATCTAGAATAGAGAAAGCACGATGCGGAAAACGGAGATGTTTTGCTTGCATTTCGAGCAAGTCTAGGATTGTGTAAAATCGGAAGTGATGCGTGAGGCTTCACATGCTAATATTCAGTTTCTATGGAAATCAATGCAATCGAAAAGTCGTACTTATTCACCAGAGGGGCGTGGCCAGGTCCAAGGCGTAGAGGAGTGGATTGGAACCGTTCCGACCAAACACGTAACGCACAAAGAGATGACGTGATAGCGTCTCGTTTCGCACGGTTCGCGGTCGATTTGAGAAATTTGCTTGCCCTTTCTGTTTTTTTTTTCGTAGGAGAAACGGCTAACGGTTAAGCAATCACAATTTTCTTCTATTTTTTTCTGAAATGGTTTTGGCTTTCCTTCATTGTTCGTGTTAGTGTACTGGTGCCAATCTAAAGTGCGGCGCGCAGCGGTTCTGGAAGACGGGAAGAGCGCTAAGTGCAATCTCTCCATCTCTTCTCGTCTTCCAAAACTGAGTATACATTGCCCCCTTTCGCACATGGTTTCCAACATTATGAAGAAAACCAGACATGAAGAAACACTATCGATAGTTTCACAAGAATGCTGGGTTGTGAACAAAACCTTTCGTCCCAGACGGGACTCAAACTCGCATCTATCGTGACCTCTGTGCCTCTGAAGAGAGGGATTATATCATAAGTTAGCCCATTTGAAACTTGTTCGCCTGATTTGAATTGATTGATTCGATTTTGATTTATTTCGAACCGACAAGACAAGATAAAAAAATTTCGCAAGAATGCTGGGTTGTGAACAAAACTTTCGCCCCAGGCGGGACTAGAACCCGCACCTCTCGCTTTCCGGGCAAGTGCGCTACCAGTTACGCTACCGGGGCACCATTTCATCCCAACTCAGCTTTTCATGGTATACGTACCATAGCTTTCAGCACTCACACGTATAACGTGTTGAGCCGGTTAGCCGATATCGGCAATGACCGCGAGGCTGAAAGCTTTAGCAATGAATTTTGACTTGTTTTTGTTTGTTAACTGCTGTTTTGCCGCAGTTCGCGTTGCGAATGTTTCACAAGAATGCTGGGTTGTGAATACATAGTGGCCGATAGTTATGATAAGATTGAATGGCTGAGTAAAGAGCTACCAACAATTGTAAATTGTAAGCCACAGCTATGATTTCTGTAGGCATATCTGTTTTCTGCATGAACATTTTCAAAGCTTAGAACAACTGGGGATCGTCAATAGCCCCAAGATGCGCACTGATATCGACTTCCGTTCACAATCGTAGCAACATTTCTACACGCATCAAGTCTATGTAGGCTAGAACTGCCAAAGCGCAGGTCCATTTCAAGGCTTTGCCGAAGCAGTCCAGCATAAAGCCTCAGAGATATAAAGAGTATTTTCGCCGAACTCATCATGCCATGATTTGAACTTGGATTATCCTGACAAGTGAGTCTAGTATTAACTAGGCGACTTTTCGTTCGAAGGATTGGTTGGTCTGGGTAAAATCCAATCACCTGTTCCTACTCTTTTCGCCTTTTACGTACCCTCCCCTTCAAAAAGCGAGAAAGTGTCGGGTGCAGACCATGCACCACAAGTGACGACGGCCTTCACAAAATGTTAATGTTTTCTGCCAATGAAATGATTAGCCTGTTGCAGTTGTATTCTATCGATTGTCACTAATTACAACTATCATTTACCAGAAATCAGCTATCACTATGAACAACTTCTAACCAGATTTACTTGGAGGCCGTCGTCAGTTGTGGTGTTTGGTCTGCACCCGACACTTTCTCGCTTTTTGAAGGGGAGGTTAATTCACATTGAAAGACAAGATTCGTGGTTTCCAATTGTTTTACTGTAATTATGCGACAGACACAAGAGAATTCTGTACAAGAAGGATGACCACCAGAAGGCAAATAACAACGCATATAGCGAATATAATAACAGAAAGTTGAAATAAAAGGAATACAGCTGGACAATGGCCAAGGTGAATGGCCAGGTGGACGGAAAACTAAACGACGGTGACACAAGGTCATTCAATGGGGGTCGCGAATGACGAATGAGTAACGTTCGATCGGGAGTCGATAAACGGTGTGAATCTTCACCTTAGCAACGTTATTCTTATGTCCTATTCCTTCAATATATTTGGTACACTATCACTGAGTATCGCTGAAGTCGTTCGCTCCCTCGCTTCCTTCTTCTTTTGCTCATTATTCCGAATTCCTTATCGCTTTTACCATCAGAAAACGTCGGCATGTTTTATGCGGTGTAAGTCAGTGGCGTATACTGAATAATCTCAAATCGATGCGGCAAGAATTACGTGTCTTAGACCGTGGATATCCGCTTCACTACGCTTTCATTTCTTCTATGAATATAGCGTTTGAGGAGCGAGTCCTTTAGCGGCTTCAAACATAGAGGACAAGAAATTCTCAATTTGATTTCCGTCGTCATTCAGCAAATGCCATGATTTTCCCCAGTTTTTTTTCTTTCAATGAACGACTCTTTTTCAAAAACTTATTTTTATTTGTTATAGTTACTAATGAGCCCGAGCAAGATTAATCTCAAATATAACGACTTCCTTATTAATGTTCAGTTCATGTCTGATTACTGCTAGTTTTATATGGCATTCAGCAGAGCCTATCAAGTCGGTACCTGCCGCAATTAATTTCACCATCATTTACACATTTTTGTTTGCTGTAGGTATAATAAATTAAATTTTGTGACTTTTCATGC
>MU868491.1:98691-114546 GCA_036418205.1 Ostertagia ostertagi | reverse complement strand
GACTGCAGAAGCCTTTTATAGGCCGAACAAGACAACAAATATCACTTATATCGTGGCTTCGGGGACTCAATTTTTTCCAATTCTTGTAAATAGGCTTTGTTTGATTATAGAGAGAATCTCTATAGCAGGACCCAGGATTCGGTCCGATGTGTTACGCAGCGCCGCTTGCCACTGCACCACCCGCTCTGCAGGAAAACAGGCAGAAAATGGCAAAAACAGAGCCAAAATGCAACTATCACTTGATGTGACTGTTTAATTTGATGAGCGGATTGCATTCACAGTGAAAGCTTTCCAAGCTGTTATGCATCTACACTTAATTACGGCCGACGACGTGCAGAGTAAGGCCCAGACGAAGTTTCTCGTAGTGGTTAGTCATAGGAAAAGGTTGCTTGAAGCAAGGTTGCCTTGTTTGAATGTTAGAGGACAGTTTTTAGAGAAGTAAGCTCCTCTGAACTCGTTCTTCGTCTTAGAAAAAGCGCGACGAACTCTCTCTAATTGCATGAACTAGATTCCTAAGAAATGCCCAAGCACTTGAACATGTGTGTAATAGAAAAAGAACCTTCTGCAAGTTTCACACACGCGGTGGTAATTCGCCTGAGTACTTGTCACGATCTCTCATTACTTTTCTTTGCCACTTTAGCGGTATCAACCGAATTGTGCTCACATCGTCATGTTTCGGATGTGGGTGGCCGCTCACGAGCTGCATTGATCGTGGGATCGACCATCGCTCATACAATGAATATTCGGGCTCATCAGCTGTGGTCATCATTTTGTCCTGGAAAGATTTTCGACTTAGCTGGAAACCAAAATTCTTTGTTTTAGCACGTTCATAAGTCTCGACACTTCTGAGGGTAAGCTGGATGCATGGCGCGTTCCACAATGTTTCGTTCACCCCGATCAATTTAATAATATAACGCCGGCACTTGGAGCTCAATCATTGTTTGGTCTCTTATGATTGATCAGACTATTGTTGCCTGACTAAATGAAACACTGGTTACATACCTGCCCTATGCCCTTGAAATTGCGCCAAAATGCTTGCTCAAATTACTCGCCATTTGTAAAGAACTGTAAAACAACCAACGAGGCTTCGTTTTTTTTAATAGCAGTTTACGAACTAAATGCCATTACCAGACCCGGCCACATGTCAAACGGTCTCTTTCGCACCAAACTTTAGCCTTTAGTTGCGAGGAAATGCCGTCCACTGTGGCGCGTAGGTGCTCCAAACAAATTTATTATTTGATGACGAACACCACAATTACGCCACGTACCAGTAGCATTATTGCTATTGTTTTTGCACTGAGACTAGAGCGTTTAACTGAGTGGTTATGGCGCGGCGGAAATATAGTCCAACTATTCTAGAAAACGAAGGCGCTGAGAAGTGGTATTTGAATCACTGATAGAGGACGTGGTAACCAACATTGCTCCCTTATTGTTTACAAGTGTCAAAGGAACAACCGCTGTAACATTGAACAAGCAGTTTTTTCGCACCCTGTACAACAACCAAGAAATGAAGCTCCATCAAGCTCTTGGCTTTTATGAAATCAAATTCAAATATTGGTGGTGAGCATAATACTAATAGCTTCGCATTCGGTCAAAAACGCCTAATACTCAAAACAAACAAAGCAAAGCCAAGCATAAAACTAAAACTTTCTTTTCGTCATTATTTACGACTTTGATTCCATTTCGTAAGAAATTGCCGGCATTCAGAAATTAAAAAGGGTAGTGAGCCGTTTTCAGAAGTCCTCATTATTCTCAATTTGTACGACGTGAATATGATTTGAAATTGAGGGTCGACTGGAGTGAGGTTCGATGATAACGATGGATTCCGAAAAACTCCTATTTTGGCAGCTTTTTTCTTTTATATACAGATTTGCGCCAACCTTGGTTTTCCAACTTCTAACAATAAGCACCATATCTGACCAGGAAGGTCTTTCAGGGCGTGCCAAGCTTTTTGAAAACGGTCTTTTGCATGATATAGGGGCAGATGCGGGAACCACAGAACCATGTTAATTTTTCCTGAACGGCCCTCTGAATACCAGAAAAGGGGGTCCCTAGTTCGATTCCTCGTGGTGACAAATTTTTGCATTTCGAGTTGACGTTCCAAAATTCGCGCAAAATGGAGTTAGCATGAATAATTAGTACCATATTCATGATTAGGACCGTCAGTAACCCTTACAAATAGACTTTGATTGGGGCTGCTTGGTGTCACACTTTTTCACCAGTTTTTCAATCAAAGTCTATTTGTAAGGGTTACTGACGGTCCTAATCATGAATATGGTACTAATTATTCATGCTAACTCCATTTTGCGCGAATTTTGGAACGTCAACTCGAAATGCAAAAATTTGTCACCACGAGGAATCGAACTAGGGACCCCTTTTCTGGTATTCAGAGGGCCGTTCAGGAAAAATTAACATGGTTCTGTGGTTCCCGCATGTGCCCCTATATCATGCAAAAGACCGTTTTCAAAAAGCTCGTCACGCCCTGAAAGACCTTCCTGGGAGTGCACATACTAGATGAGGAAAGTGACAAACGAGGGATTGTAGAGCGATAGGGGTACTTTTGATTGATATATGAAAACTCTTGGGTGATATATGAAAATTCTTGGGTAATAGTTGTATTCACTGAATTTGTAGCTCAAAAAAAAACAACGCTACGATACTGTGCTCCAAGTCAATACTTCCTTGTTGTTCTATAGCTATGCCACTACAACGAAGTTTATGTGAGGATTTTTGTTTTGATTATTTCCCTGAATTTTCGAGTGTTTTGTTGATTCCACTTAATACGTGCTATTTGCATAAGCACGTGTAAAACATGTTCTAACTGTGTAAATAATCAACTATGCGGTTTTCCGAGCGCTGCATATAACCGCACACACCGACGGCATCCGCCATTCTCGCTGCTAAGCATCGTTCCTCCGCTGCACCGGAAAAATAAATACAATAATTTTGAACTCAGGCTCCGCGTTTTGTTCGGTTTTCATCTAATCGAATTCAAAATACTACCTCGATATTTTGTATTTGCGGTGCTGTGTATGTGCAAATTTATTCCATACACATGTAATTTTACATTTGCTGCCTGTTTGAAGAAAGTTGTATAATTTTATATATTTGCCAGTGATTATTGATCCTCAACAATTGATTCTTCCGCTACTGATACAACGTAATTCAAAGGCATGTAAGTCATATTCAGAAAATAAAGAGAAATTCCTCGCGCTCGATAGATTATTGTTTTTATTCGTGGTGCGCCGTGCATTCCTCCTCATTCGGGGATGATTAACCGTAGATTAGGGCACGACATATAAATAGTGTTTTGAAAGGCCGTTTCTGGATCACATTTCCTGGTATACTTGTTACAGTTTTAATTTTTTAGTCAAGAGTCACATGCGTGCTAGAAGTTAATGCGGTTAACCCTTTGGCGACAATGGCACCCACCGGTGGGTGCCACTATGACCGTCGCGTGGGACAATGGCACCCAATGGTGGGTGCCACCCTAAAATTTTCTTCTTTACCCATTTAAAACATTTTCAACATATCAGTAATTATAAGCAAGCTCCGTTACGCCTATGTTTAGCATATTTTGCAGAAATGTTTGTTACTAGCTAATTTATATGAAATTTTAGGATATGGCACTTCGCTCGGCGATGTATTAACTAGTGTTTTACATTATTAAGCTTAAGGTGAATTACAGATCAGGACCTCTACGTCTTTTCACAGTCTTAAGACATAAAAGTTTGAAGGAGTTTGAACTATATCAAAAATTCTACTGTACATTTGAACTTCTAGAGTTTTCAAACACCATCCCTTTGAAATCCGAGATTTCTTTCCAAACTTCCACTTCTAATTCCAACTTAAGACTGCAGTCATATTTTGTTTATTGTCATAGTCAAAATTTTGATAGAAAAACTGCTTTTAGGGACAATTTTGCCCCATTTTGTGCGCGCCAAGAAAGAGGCGTGGTCCCACGAGCACGCTACGTGCAAATCCGCATTGTCGTCACAGGATTAGAGCAACACCCCAAATGAGTTCATATTTCGGCTAATGATGAAATGACAAGATGCGGGTCCCTTTGTCAGGTTTAAATAAGGTATCGCTAAAGCTGAACTTGCCTTGAAAAGCCGCTAATAGGGATTTGGATAGGAGGCAAACTCGATTGATCCTCCTACTGTCTAGCCGTGGAGATCGGTTGACTGGCTGCGTGGTCCTTTCAAGAGTGCTCGTAGGAAGTCGCGAGTTGAAGAAATGCTGCTAATTTTTTCATTGGTTTCAGCCGCTTGTCACTCGATTATCTATTTCTTCGTTTGTATCGGTGGATATGTGATTGCAGCCGCATTTTTAGCTGATACGAGCCAGCAATAAATTCCGGCGGAGCAAGCTACATAGTTCTAACAGCTCGTCCGGCCACCCCCTCTTCATTCCAGAGGGAAGAGGGGAATTCTTCTTCAAGGGCTTCATCGGCGTTTCTTTGTTTCTTTTTCATTTGCAGTCAACTCGGCATCCACAATTTCATTATCGACCGCTTTTACCTCACCAAATCGATCTGGGGGTGTTGCTTTAAAATTTGCGTTCTCCAGCATTTGAAATATGGTGGTCCCACTTATTGTAAAGGAATAATCATACATTTTGAAAGGTATATTAAAGGTAGAGGCAATCTGCCGTCATCAATCCGGTCTTAAGATGCGGCACGAATGCGATGTGGCCTATACAATGACTTGCGGGGGCCAGCCGATGTACAAGTCAGTGTTTTTCCCAGACAAGTCTGGTACCAATTAACCGACCCCGGAGGGATGGAAGGCTTGGTTGGCCCGGGCGACTCACGACCCAGGATGGCGTGGTGGTAAGCGTGCCACTTGCCACTACACCACTTCCGCCCTGAAAGGTGTATAAATGACTTCTTTTTGAAATGGAAGTAATGGCGTTTCTCGGGTGAGTAGAGATCATTGTGAACACTGTTTTCCCTTCATTTTTTGAGAGATTTGAATTTAGAATTTCCAGGACATTCAAAAATGGAACAATCCTGCGGTTGCACGTTATCTATATCTATACGAACTTTTGCTAATTATCGTCTAACGCCGTTGGTTATGCTCTGAAACTGAAAATAACGTCATGATTTTTCATAACCGTTTACATCTGCCTTGGTTCCCTTTGTAGATCTTCAAAACATTGCTCAGACTCTTCTTTCAACGCCGTCATTATCAGCCGCTGTTACATCACCAACTCCATCTGAGGTTGCTTTAAGTAACACCCCAATGTCTATACGAGTTCTTTGAACACAACCGCATCAATCAATGGAGCTACCATACCTATCTACCTTATCGGCAGTTTTTTTTCGCTACGTCGTAATGCACGTTGCGAGAGTGAGAGCGTGAGGTATCTCGTCCGTAATTTAACATTAGTCGCAATCAGATAACTTTGTAAGGGCCAAAAGCTTATCGGCCCTCTTTCAGGCCGCGTCAACTGCGCTTATGTGGTGACCGTGGGCTTGACGAAGGTGTGGCATGTTATCGTTCCACAAGCTCGTTTCAGCTAGTTTTCAAACTCCGCATAGATCTCCTTTTGTAATGTGTACGCCAAACTCAGACGTTGTTTGAAAAAGCATGATCCCTGAAAAGAAGATTTGATTGAGGAGTTATCAGTTTTTGGAAAAATGTACGATCAAGGTTTAGTCGCCACTCTTACTGCGCTTATTGTTAGGCTATAAACAATAGTACAAAAATTATTTTTGTGACAATAATTTGCAGCAACTATGCAGATACTTTGGGTTGAGGAAGGAGCACATGCGTTTTCCTCGATCTTGCACAGTTTCAGCCACTTTTGCATCGTTTTAAACATTTTCCTTTGAATTACGGAAACTTTCGAGTGTACTGTTGGATACGCAGGTTCGGTAGCAATACCTCAATTGTTCTACGAGCTCGAGGCACAGGCACCCAGATGATCCTAGCTGGGTAAACTTTAGTTCGCGCCCTAGCTTTGGCCATTTTTACACTCTCTCAAATCGCAAAAATCGCTGAAGCCAAAATTGTAAAATCTCACAATAACGTTAATAAATAAGTAATTCCCAAGAAACCAGGTAGGACCCTGTGACATGATGTTGGTCGCATTTACTTGGCCAGAATGAACCGCGCAGTCCCACCCCCAAGGGAGCGAAAACGAGCGCGCTCATCGACGTGTTAATGTAGAGCTGGAGAAGAGGCTTTTCTGAACAGAAGCTTTGCAATTATGCCTTTCAATTTGCCTTTTAGAAAAAGTAAGGGAGTTCTGAGAAAGAATTTAGTGCAGTCTGTTAAATTTCTTGTGCCTTACGAGGTTGTTTGGTGGAACATTTATTTCAAAGGCCTAACGTTTCGACTGAATCGTCGTCTTCAGAGGCCGACGGTTCCACCGTATGAGCGGAAAAGTCCGCTGCCACACAGAGCGCTGATCAGTTGGAAGTTGGCAAGTTGCCAAGTCAAGTTGGATTTCCAACTGACCAGCGCTCTAGTGTGGCAGCGGACTTTTCCGCTCAACGGTGGAACCGACGGCCTCTGAAGACGACGATTCAGTCGAAACGTTAGGCCTTGAAATAAATGTTCCACCAAACAACCTCGTAAGGCACAAGAAATTTAAAACTTACAACTAACATGCCGAGGTTGCAAGAAGAGAGAAGCTGGAGAAGTTTAGTGCAGTGTTCACGCAATCTTGTTCGTTCCACTGAAGCATCATTGTTTTCCACCGCAACGTTGGCATCGATGGCAAATTCCTGTTGTGTCGGTAGTGGGTCTCGAGAGCGTCAAACCAATTGGCTAACCTTCTGTAACACTTAATGGCGTTCGCTTACCCAGTGAGGCTCTAGTTAACCGCATCACGTAGGTTGGTCTTCCTTCTTGAAATGGCTGTGCACGAGACTTCATATAAGACGGGATGCTTCGGGCGGATGTACTTTATGAAATTTCTAATTTTAATGATGATGATGATTTATTATCGGATTTCCATTTACAATAATTGAAAAGCCAAGTACAAAGCAAATTTCCGATAACTACAAAAAGAAAAAGGAAAGAAAACAAGTCTGATAAAGGGGGCATGAGGGAAGGGAGTGGATAGTCAGCGCAGAAGGGCAGTGGCCGCCACACTGCAAATTCTTGAATGGCGATTTTAGTAAGGTTATCCAATATTTGACGACTGCAGTAGTATATTCATATGATCAAATCATGCCAAGATTAGAAGAAGGTTGTTCCTGGACGAGCTTCACTAACCCATTGGTGACCGCCGCTGTCCATGTGTCTTTTGTCTCTCTTTACGTGTACCATGCATCTCATTTTGTCAAATATTTTTCCACCAATATCCATTCAATAAGTTCATAATTGATGATAATTATACTGGCCTTTATAGGGTCCGATGTCCAGAATAATTAATGATATTTTAGCGTGCGCGTTGACACGTGGATCCATTCGATGTACAAGCAGGATCAATCACCTGTTAAGAATTTACCACCAGTGGTCTTATTTGATATTTCTGGAAAGGGGTCTTATTTGAGATGTTCTGGAGCGGTATTACCGAAAAAGACGAAATGCATAGACTATCGTAAATTTTTGCTTTCACTTATTCTTTCCCAATTGGGCTCCTCTCTCCTTCTCTGTCCCCCACCGGGTGTCCCCCAACAGGCCCACCGCGCGGCGAAGGCAAGAGACGCAGACGCGGCAAAGGGACGAGTCGCAGCGCATACTGTAGCGGTTAGGCGTCAGGTTAAATAGAGTGTACCATACTACGTCTCATATCGCACAGCACGCGCTGCGACTCGTCCTTTGCCGCATCTGCGTCTCTTGCTTCGCCGCGCGAAAGTTGGGGGACACCCTCTCTCACCTCGCTCCACAACAGTTTTGAAAAAGTCCGGTTGTAAGTAGTTGGTCTGTGCATCAGATACTGTAGAAGGAGTCATGGTGGTGAAAGGGAAGCCTTGTGGGTCTTTAAAAAGAGCGCCTTCTCATCTTCAGTTTTACCAGCGCCAAGGCTGGCTCCGGGCATTAGTCACTGTTTCTTACTTCTACACGATTACTAACAATTTTTGTA
The DNA here is from genome assembly GCA_036418205.1 of Ostertagia ostertagi. NCBI lineage: Eukaryota > Metazoa > Nematoda > Chromadorea > Rhabditida > Trichostrongylidae > Ostertagia > Ostertagia ostertagi. Next base: position 106,503 of record MU868491.1, on the reverse strand, counting down.
TATCATGTAAACGGTACGAGTGAACCTATTCACTGGCCCTCCTTCAATATATTGGTCACCTGTCACTGTTCGAATACAATACATAATTTCTCCGTTCGTGTAAACCAACCAAGTAAAAAAGATTTCGCAACAATGATGCGAGATCTGAATCACACTCCCTCGATAATGTGACAAAGTGGTTGGGCGAACTTGCATTTATTTTCAATGGCTTGGCGTTGCCACACCTTGATCGAAAAAAGGGTACACGTACGAATTGTACGAATAGCGCGTCATGCTTCACGTCAAAGGAATCCTGCTCGGAAAATCGTGATTCTATCACCCATAAATCACTGGCTGGGACCCATCGTTCACGATAAGAACGAAAAGAACAAAAAATTGCATTTGTTTTGGTAAAAAATTCGAAAAACCGAAAGGCTGCTACGCGTTCAAAGTACCGCCGGACATCTGTCACAAATGCTGGCGACGGGAATGCTTCCACTTGGTTCTTGGAGTGCCTTCACTAGAAACTCTTTCTGGCCTTTTGACTTATTGCATTCACATCTCACACTTCTACTCCATCCTATTCTATCGATCGATTTGTCTCTACTCTCCAAAATCGCGCGCTTTAACCCGATTCTTTCATTGCGTCGCCTGATACGTAGCCGCCCCAAGGCGGACTTCTTTCCATGCCCGCCTTTGGCTCCGCGCCCTTACCCTCGATTGTCCATAGAGTGTAGTTTTTGTAAGTTTGTTTCTCTTCGGAAACCGAATCTTCATGCGTGAAACTTTGTATGTTGTCTCTAGTGATCACAACTGACATATTCGTGTTGGGAAAGAATGCAAGAATTTTCCGGGAAGGATTCCTTTAACTGTGGGGCCATTTATTAGGCTTTCGGGGCGGTGGTGTGTTGAGGACGGAAGCCCTATGCAGAGAGCCCACACGCTCAAGGCCCCCTCCTCTAAGCCACTCTCCCTCGCCTTCAGAACCAACTCTTAGAAGGGACTAGGAGGAGCGTATGCGATTTTCATTTCTCGAAGTTTATGCCTTTTTTAGGCTCACTCCGCACTGCTCTACCCCACTACGCCAGCACCCTTCGGGGATTTTTCACTTCCACTGATTCCCCAATACTTGAATCTCGTAGCTGTTCAAACAAAATTGCCAAATTAGCCTTCCCTTCAGCGCTTTGAATGCTCCGATATTGGGGGTCACTGATCGACAGTACACTCCGAAGTCACGCTGCATAAACAATTTCGGTGATTTTTGAACTGTTGCTCCATTGTTTATAACTTGTCCATACCAGGCGTTTTTGATGAGGTTGTACTGTCCCAGTGGTCGCTCTACATCGATTCCCATAACGTTACCCGACCATCGGGAGGGCCTTTGAGAAGTCTTTTTGCGTGATAGAATACGATGACTCGCTTATTCATTATTCTCAAGTAGACAGTCTGATCGCTTTGGACAACGAAATGTGAAAAAAGCGCAACACGCGGTGACTGTTCCGATCGACGATGTTGGCTGATTTGCCGGAAAAACTCTTCGCAACTGGTTCTCAGCCCAACCGCCGACGCACCTCTTACCTATAATCTTTTGTCGACCCTTTAGTTGTATTTGTTTTCTTAACAGAGGAAGTCGTTAAATTTCGGTCAGATGGCACGTAGAGAACGACATTCTTCCAAGCTATGTTGTTGCTTACGTTTTTAGCTGATTCTACATATTTGTCCTCCACACTTCTTCGCCTTGTATAATAGTGTCAGAAACTTCTTAAATCAAAAATTGCTATACAATTCAATTCAAATATAACTGAAAAATACTCAGTAATCCTTCCCAAATCTTCACTCTCTTTCAACTTTGCAAAAGACCCTCATTTTTCTGACTTCATGTAACAAATGTGAAAAAAAACAACTCTTAGGTAGCCAATTTTGGTCCACGCAGTGTTCATTTCAGTGTAGATTTGATCAATGAGTGACTTGTAGCATGGCTCACTCTCTAACTATCTTCAACTATTCCTTCGCAGATACGGATGGAGAATAGGTTTTTTACTGTTGCGGACTGCCATGGTTTTTTCAGATGGTGCCAAATTCACCTAAACCCTCTTTTAAGTTCCACATTATACTGCAGCTGACTACGCTTTCTTCCAAAAGAATGCTCGTTCACTGCGCTCCCCTTCCTGAAGTATCTCGTACAAAAAATACCACCCTCCTAGAGAGAGATCCTGTCAGAATTTGGCCCGCAAGAGAATCCCTCGTAAGGACGCAGAAATTCAATTCAATTCGAAAATCCACCACCCATTAGAACATCGCTTCAAATTGAACTAGAACTGAAATGCACGGTCAACTTCAATGAGATGCCCCACTACTCAGCGTTTTCCAGTCATTTTATCAGTTCAATTCTTAAGGTTTCACGTTTTCGATGGGTGTTTATTTATCAACAAACTTTCTTCAAAACCTCATAAGGTCGCTAAACGTCGTTTTTTGAATCCTAGTGACTCATCACCTTTTGCTCGAACAAGCGCGTTTCTGTGAATGTTGTTATTCGCTGAACAGTAACCAGTGGCAGAATTGGAGTAGTGAGCTTTGTACGGGGCAAATTATTGCTATGGCGGTCTGCGAAGTGTCAACACAAATCATATTATAGATCTAACAACAACAAATCTGATCCTCATAATCCTTGTTGCAGGCAAAATCTGTAACATGCAGAATTTTGATGCGATAGGCCCCCGAGGGACCAATTCCTGGCGCTTTTCCGCCCAAGAGCGCTTTTGTAGCGGCTTAGCAGAGCGTTAGTGATCGCGGCCTCCGTGGAGAACTCCCTCTTTAGATGGCTGAGTGAAAACAGGGGCATTCTGGATGCTGAAAGAGTATTTCATCTCAAGCGGCCATGCCATTTCGCTCGTTTGGTACCGTATTCTTATTACCTCGATGAATCTATTGCAGCCGAGTTGATATTCCGGCTGATAACATATATATTGATCGATCACAGCGCTCTATTTTTATCTCTTATTTTATCTGCATCTGTGTATCTGTACCACGACTATAGGACATCCATTTGACGCATAAATAAGTAAGTAAGTAAGTAACTGTAATAAATAAACTACTAAATGAATAAGTAAGTAAATAAATAAAAGTGAATAATTAAATTCGCTGTTCTTATACCTGCCATATCAATCAGGCAAAACTTTATAGCGGCTCTCGTGATTACAACGTCCAAGCGATTTCTGTTGGTTGATGGTTTCGAAGGTGGAAATCACGGCCAGAATAGATGGCCCAATTTGTAGGGTTAGACAATTCTTTTTGATTTTTCTTCCATACCGTACCATTGCTGGACCGCTTATCACCTCTTCTTATCTTCAGTGGCGTCTAATTCATCATAGCATATGCTTTTAATCTACCTGTGTGAAAACGTTTTTTATTGTCGGTTGTGTTTTGTTTATTTGTTGATTAACAAGCAACTTCCTTCTGAATTGTTGAAAATCATTTTCAGAAATCATATAAGCTTGAGCAATGGTTGTGTTAGTACCCATCAACTCTCGTTTTTCAGATTGGATAGAGAGCGTGGCGCATTCCAGAAAATGAGCGATTAGCACCATTCAAAATCAGAATTTACGATTTTACGATGAAAAGTTAGCCCATTGGAAATAACGGTAGGGTGGTCAGTGGAGCAGGGATGAAGAAGAAACCATGTGAAACGGCCCAGAACCCGAGAAATGGGACCCCTTCCTTGCCCGTTGATTTGCGCATTGATGCTGTGCCCTCTTCAACACTACGCTCTCTGCTATCTAATCACTCGCCACGTATAGACCTGCGGCGAGTGATTAGATAGTCGGTGGGCGTACCCCGCCAACCGCGCCAAGAGTGAGCCATGCTAGATCGCCGAGGTCAAATCTTTCGCTGCCAATTGCGCGTCGGTCAGCACCCTCAGGAGGTCCGCCTGTCTCCCAACTATGCAATTTTCCCTTCTTTGACCTTCGTTCTTATCGCGAATTCCTCCTTTAATCTATCCTCTCCCTCTTTGTAAGCATCCGAGGTTGAGCAACCAGGTGCACTACTCGTCAGTTCTATTTTCTTCTTCTTGAATTAGATTGATTAAATTCTTTTATGCCCAACGTTTACGTTCACTACCACTTCACTGGAACAGTGGAGCCGTCAGCTTAAAGCTGACGGACGTTCCAGTGGAAACATCGATTCAGTTGAGCAAAATTTTCACCTCTCAGCCTCATAAGGCACAAAAGCAACCAAATGAGCCATTTCCTGGTGGAGGGGCGGAGGCATAGTTCTTGAGGGGATCCCACTCCTACGTGCATGGTATTTGAAATCAAATACCGAAGCAGCCCCCGTAACTCGGTGCATTCGCAAGTTGTCTCTATAGAATGCACTGTCAATGCAGCAGCGATTTAGAAGGGCATTCAAATGTGTGGCGCACATCAGTAACGCAAATTACCATCAAAAGCCCTGCAGTTTCTGAGAAGGCGGAGTTGTGGTATTGGCAAAACAAGATGTACCGTGGGCGAGTGATTCGATGGGAGTAATTCTTCTTTCTCCTCCACTTGACAAAACATAACGATGGCGCTGACCATGAGTCATCAATAATTTGCACCATTGCACCCTATAAATAACACAATTATGATAGGAAATATTTATGACTGACGACGCAGTTTTGGAATGATTTACGGCTCAAGAGCAGTATTTTTGATGTCAGGGTTGCAATGGAATGGTTTCAAAAACGGTTTGTAGGCATGGAAGATAGCGAAAATAACATGATGGTGAACAGTTCCTTTCACGGGTTTCTTTAAGGCAGAACCTATAGTTAGAGTTGCAGCCACGTTCTTTAGCCAACATGTTCGTCTTTTTACAGTTCTGATAAATTCTGTGGATACTATTTTCTTTATCAGGAATATTAAAACCTCGAAACGAAATTCCTTTCTACTGTTGTGCGTCGAAAAGCGCAAGCGGCGCTTTATTCCTTTGATTATTAGGGATTGATTGAATTGTGATGATTGCGGTAGATCTGTCTTGGACCATCGGGAATTCTGTGGCGTCCCCAATCTTCGGTCCTTGGCAATCTCAGAGATCGGGATTCCCCTTGGCTTTTGTGAACATCGGAACTCCAAGCATCACCCCATTTCCAGAGTATTAAACACTTTTTTCATTATCATATCTGTTTAGAATCCATGTCTATTGAGCCTACAAAGAAGTGGGAGTTACTAACATCTTGATTTTAGAGCGTTACAAATCAAAGACCAACATATAAATTGGAAATCCAAAAATATATTTCGGGAGTTAGATATAAAAATAAGCATGTTCACCTTGATCACTTACCAGGGAGGTCTTTCAGGAAATGCCAAGCTTTTTCAAAACGGTTTTTTGCATGATATAGGGCACATGCATGGAACACCAAACTGTAGTTCATTTTTCCTGAGCGGCCCTCTGAATACCAAAAAAGGAGCGAAGAAAAAATTTTTAAGGAACTGCCGTTCTACCGCTTTTTTGTGACGTACATCGCACACAGCGTTGACCAGTGTCATATCAAAAGGTTCTCATGAATTGTACATTGAAAACAGTGCGGAATTCGGTCAAAAATAAAACGATCTCCTTGGCATGTATTGAAACTATTGTGGAACATTCATCAGCGCCGTCTGAAGCAAGCTATCAGCGGTAGTCGGATGGCCTAGTGGTTAGTGGTGCGGTCTGTGAATCGGAAGGGAAAGGGCGGTGTTGATGGTTCGACTCCCCACAGTGCCAAAGTTTTGCTTTTTTTCTATTGTCATTTTCCTGTGATCGTGCACTCCTGCGCATGCATATAATGCGGTTTTATGTTCGTTTTGAGATCCTACGACTGCAAATTCGTATTGGTCTCTCACGAACTTGTGTGTGCATCGATAGAAATTTTATAATTCATAAACAAATTGCCCCCGGAAGGCTTGGAGAAGGGCTAACGTGGAATAGGAGGGGTCCGTCCTAGTGATTACCACGGAAACCGAGGTTCTCCCTCGCAGGGCAAGTCTCACACAACTTTGCGTTTTTTGCAGCTGATCTAGCTATCGGCAGTAGACCCAGCCAGAAATATGACCAGAAGCCCAACCTGCCACTGTTTGACAATGAGGGGAACCTAATGACATAGTCATTGGTGACTTCTCGCCAATCGTCGGCTTGAGTGTCTACCATTGTCTATTACGGGAAAGGATTTCGCATTCCGTGAAAGATGACAAGGAGGTCGCCTCCAAATTATCTACCAATGAGCCTGACGGGCTAGTGATCTATCTACCCATGGTCCAACTGTTCGAAGTTGGGACGAAATCTTAATTTTCCCTGAAACTTTCGGGTTAGGGGTTATTCGGCGTCCTGATTACGAATATTCTATTAGTTTTTAGCGTAAACGTCATTTGAATTCGCTATGACGCCATTGGGCGCTACAACGGCGCCGTTTTGGTGTCGCAACTTTCTCCACCAGTTTTTTAGTCAAAATCTACGTATGAAGGTTGCTGTTGCTCCTAATTATAGATATGACATCTGCTATTCACGCTGACACCCTTTTTCGTGAATTTTGGAACGCCAACACAAAATGCAAAAAAATTGTCACTGCGAGGATTCGAACCTACGGACCACTTCCCCTTTTTTTGGTATTCAGAGGGCCGTTCAGGAAAAATGAACATGGTTCTGTGGTTCCCGCATGTGCCCCTATATCATGCAAAAAACCGTTTTGAAAAGCTTGGCATTTCCTGAAAGACCTTCCTCATTAGTGTACCTAATCACACGTGCTTAACACGTTGACGACATCGCGCGTTTTGGTTTTTGCACCGCGTGGGACAAGAGCGATTTTGCGAGCGCGCCGCCGCACACCAAATCCATGGATTTTGAGCTGTAAATACGCAATACTTAGATGCGATGAAGTGTTTTCAATGTTCGATCTGTCTAACTTATCGGGAGTTACAGTAATGGAAGTTCGACCGAAATGACGTGTTAAGGCCAAAAGGCAAATTTTACTTACTTTCCCTTAGTGGTTCCAAAATTAATTTGGACGTGGTTGTTTCAGTAAAAACACATATCTTCCCATACGAATAGGTTTGTATTCGCTTCTATTATTCCTTTTTATCAACATGTTTACGTTAATGAAAAGAAAACGAGGAATGAACTGAACAGACATATCCGTAAGGTCTGGAAAACCTCTGCCAAACTAAAGAATATTTGGCCTTTCTGTGAGCCATGTGGTTTTTAAGTATGCTAATGTATGACCTATAGAATGAGTACAAAGACCTTAGGAATAAGTCGCGCAAGCGCAAGAAAAAGGGATGACTTGGGTGGGACGCGTTACCGCGTCACAATGTCCCACGAGGTGCGCAAAGTGGGACGCGTTACCGCGTCACGCTGTCGTCAACGTGTTAAAAGCAGATGATACGGTAACTTAGTGGTTCGTTAGAAATGAAAGAATGGTAGTAGAAGTACAGAGTAGAGAGAGAAGAAAGGAAACGGCTCAAAACCCACACAGTGAGATCCGTTTTCCCGTTGAACTCTGCGTCACATCGGTTGTTGACATCAACAATGTTAAGCTCTGCCTGTCTTCCAAAAGGCTAGAGTCTGACGGAAGGACCAGCAGTCATCGGAAGCGGGCTAAGACATTCAGCCTCCCAAAGGAACGAGTAGCCTTATTACATCACCGCACGGACCAGGGTCGGTCCTATCGTTGCTACTTTTCAAAAAGTTTTTACGACCCCCCTCCCTCATGAAATGTTTCATACGACCCCCTCTTTCAAAACAATTTTTACCCCAAAAAATTACCGTCGAGCGGGAGGAGGGGGGCGGGAAAATTTCCCCACATTTCCCTACAATTTCCATGTA
>MU868491.1:58719-87118 GCA_036418205.1 Ostertagia ostertagi | reverse complement strand
TTTGCGGGCTTTCCAGTGCACAATGCCAGCACTAGTGTGAGAGCGGTCAACGACGCCGCCCCTGCTGTTCGGGGCAGCGAACCCAAAAATGGAGCGACGTCGCAGCGTTCGCCTCGCCGCTTGCGCGACGAAGCCGAACACCGTCGCAGCGTCCGGCTCGCCGCCCGCGCGAGGGGGCCGACCCGCGACGAAGCCGAACGCCGTTGCGGCGTCCGGTGCGCCGCTTGCGCGACGAAGCCAAGCACGTCGCGCGCGCTCGCCGCGCGCGAGCACAGGGAGGTGATCCCCGGGGTGCCGCCCCATCCGACGTGTGGCGACAACCGCTCGCGTTGTGTCCTCCACCTTCTACATAAACGGCGCATAGTACTCTGCGCGGGCCTGCTCGACGCATTCTCTCTTCGTTGAGAGGGTGCAGAGAAGACGAGAAAATCGATGACACGTGAGAATGCGCGCCCCAGTGCAACGTCGAGAAGGTTACGGTATACACCCTATGTTCCTGAACTTATAATCTTGTAAGTGCTTAAAGAAAGCGATACGGTAAAAGAGGGAATGCGCCTGGGAAGTATATGCGCCACACGAAGCGGTAAGCTTTGGCTGGCCAAATGAATGCGATACGTGTTTAGAGTGCCACAACGCATTGAGAGATCTCTATATTGGTGGGGATGTGCCTCCTGGAACCTTCGTGCCAAAATGCGATGTTATTCTGGGTATGAGGTTAATCCATTGTTTACTAATTCTAACTGATTTTTTATTGTTTTGGATAAGGTCTTTAATACTACCATTTTTTTCGTACTTTCGTTCGCTAACGCTCGGAATGATTTCAGATTAGATTATGCTATGATTATCAGAAGAAGATTACGCATAGTAGCTTCTCAGAAACTTTTTATCAGTCTTTTTTCAGGTGATTACGAAGAATTGCAATGTGACGCGAGGCAGGAGTTCTGTTACTGTGTAGATACCAAAACCGGTAAAGAAATAGCGAATACGCGCAAGAGAAAGGAAGGAAACAAATACATCACTTGCGGAAAGCAACAGTGAGTAAACTACCGAATGATATAAAGGGCGAAAAAGAAAAGAAAGAGGAGACAAGTGGGTAACCATTACCTCCTAGTAAGCCATGGTAAGTATCCACTGGAGCAAAGTTATAGGCACAGGTCGGTGTCGAGTTGATGTGTTATTTTGCTTAATAACTAGAAAAATACACTGTGGAAAGATATTGGGGAAAAAAGGCAAAAAAGCATCATAGAAAACACTGTTGATAAGTGAGACACTCTCAACCGTTGTGTGCTGATTGCTTTTCCGCGTTCTGGTTGGTAAATCTCACTACACTAGGGTTTAGTACTTGACAGCAATGATATTGAAGCGTAAACTACAGAACAGTCGACATAACCAATCCCTCAACACAATCATAATCCCTGCACGGGAATGCGCTATGCATTCTGCTTTGATTCCTGATTGCATTGGCATGTGATTTGGCTCACAGAATGTCGATGGGGTCGGGCAGTTGTAAAGAAGTGTTTTGTTCTCTCGAGGGGGTCCAGCAGAAGTAAAAGAAGCGGGAATCGTTGAATAACCTGAGCGAACAGGGTTTTGAACCATGCCATCGGAAATTAATAATTGGCACTACTTGCCCCCAGAACACCTCCGCAAAGTGGTGATCATAATGAAAGGGTGTCCGACCACAAGTAAGCATAGAGTCGATAGATATTGTTTCAGACATCTCGACAACCTTTTCGCAACTTCCCATCACTGAGGGATCGCCACTTTTCCAAGGAGCGTTATCCGGTTGCAAGAGAAACGTGCAAACTGGACAGAAGTAAAGGTTGGGCTTGTCAAGATCAAAAGCCCTCAGTACGGGTTAGTGACCGTTTTTTTTGATTTTCTCGGTCTGACTATGCTGGAACCTTGAGCTAATATGTATGATGCATAACTTGTACTTTTCTGGACAACAATATGAAAGTGACATCAACATCAGTAGCTTCTTCCGCAACGCACACCGGAACTGTTCACTTCACTACAGCGAGTGTGCCATAGACAGTGCTTGCCCTGACTCTTCTCTATTTATTTCGCCTTATATTACCTGAGCCCAAAAAAAAGATGAGGATTTAACGCTAAATTGACGAAACGTAGCAATATTCAGTACATTTAGTCAAGAAATGCTTGTGTAGTGGGAGGGATAAAAATTCCCGGCTTAACAGTAAACATGTACAGCTTGGTTTCAGTGTTTCCTTCTGCCAACGAGGTTTTTAGATGACAACTTTATTTACGACTTTACTTTTGACCCGATCGTCTTCCTCAAAGGCCAGGCTGCTACCGTAGGTGCGAAACAAAAAAATGTATACGGAGTTTTGAAAACCTCGTTGGCAGAAGAAAACACTAAACTCAGCCACGATGCCGAGGTTGTGTGAAAAGAGAACCTGGATATTGTATCTTCGTTTTTCTCGCCATTCCTTCGTTTCTGAGAAGAAATTGTAGCGATTACAGTACTATTTCGACTATCGCACATTCGCGTGCCTGGCATTCGAGTATCTCGGCTGTGGTGGGAATGAGAACAATTATCCGACTTCTTCGGCTTGTAGTTCGGATTGTAAGCTCGGTACGACATCTTTTACTCCTACCTCCCGGCAGTTATTCGTCGTCTTCTTTTTTCTGTTCAGTATTTATCAACAATCTTGCTCTATTCGTCGACATTTTAGCGGATCTCTCTGGTTGCTCCGGTATGTATCCACCGGCTCGATACTCGAATGGGCAAGCAATACTCTGTGGTGCTGGTCCTCAAATGATGTTCCATGGTGGTACGTTCTCATTTATCACAAACCTAGATTGTGGTCAGTGATAATGAGCAGGGTGAATAACGGTCGAGGACTTTCTCATGGCTCTGTACTGTGAGAGTAGTGCCGAGAGTGAACATACGCGCGGAGAGCACAGACGGCTCGCGCATGGCGAGTGTGAATGTCCGCGCGAGAGAACGTCTGATCAGGCAAAATCCTCGACGTGCCGTTGAGGAATCCTCGACCGATATTCACCCTGATAACGAGAGCTTCCGCGCCAGATAAGCAGAATAAAAACCGACGACAATGACAACGATGGTGCGTCCTGAGTTTGGGTTTTCCCTACGAATTCTATGCTGAAAATTACTTAAGAATAAATTAATGTTTTTTTGCTTCAAGCTTATGATTGACGAAATCAATTAACAACCTAAACTGAAAAGCAATGCAGTGACAAAGTAATAAGGTATTTATAATGTTTATTTCGAATACTACTGTAACTAACAACCAACTCCCGCTGCCGTTGTGGGAGAGTGCGAATTAACTTTTTGCGGGCCCGCTTGACTCTGAACCTAAATAGCGGTGGGTACTGACTTAAAACGTCGGTACCCAGACGATGAGCCGACGTCAACAGAACAGGATCTTCGGCTCTGACGACAACACAACAAACTTGTGCTGAAACCATGCCATGGTGGTACTCTCAACCGGTTGCTCGCCGGGATGGCTAAATATGAGCCCAAAGGTGTAAAGAGCAGTGGCGCCGTAGAACTAACGGGAAGACTTGTACTAGTTTATCACTCCCTTAGACCTTGGATGGAAGGTGAATAATGGTAGTCACAAATATGGAGATCAGAACAGTTTTGTGGACTTTGGAAGCAAGTTGAGAGCAGTAAATTTCGGCAAGAAATGCGGCCAAAAGTAAGTTGCAGCGCTCAGTGCCGCCTAGGCGATACATAGCCCTGTGTTGAAAGTTAATGGTGTGATCCACCTACTGATCCTTACAGGCATAACTTCGGAGAGATTTAAAGGCTAATGCGGATAGATTAGTCGCTTCATAGAATTACGTTGGATTCCGTGCCAGCATTGATCGCTCACAGCTTGCTTGGAAAGTTCGAGTGGCAGTTTTGATCTTCAAATTCGTAACCGGTTTTCATTAAGGGAACGATATAATTAGGTCTCCATTCAAAATTCCATGGGAGATTGAAAGCCTTACTCGGCTAGTCCACATGTCGCTCACTCAACGCCTCATATTCTGCAGGCGATTGATACATATCCCTTCTACCATACCGCTGAAAGCAATTGTACATTTCGTGACATTTTGTCAGTGAAGGTACAGTACCTTTAGTCAAAGCTACTTCATCAAAAGTATTGGAATATTTCAGTAAGCAGCTGAATTTAGCAAATAGTCAAATTAGTCTCATTGAATCTTTGTCTTAGGCACGACGCCCTCTCCAAAAATCACCCCGAAACTCAATGAAGACGGTTGTCCATTGGACCACAAGTGCGTCATGGGTGCATTTTTCGGATTCTGCTGCAACCGAGCCAACGAAGGTGAGTCAGAAGTTTAGACGAAGGTCTCATGCTACAACAAGCGACCGATGCGAAGGTCAGAAAACTTTTCTAATTTCATCTTCTCAATGTTTTCGTCTAGCTTCATAGTAATATTATAACCCACAAGACAAAATGTTCAGATCGATTCAATGTTGCTTATCATCCGAAATGTAGCAATGGTCGTGAGCCATACTCGGAAGCGATGGATTCGTGGCGGGAGATCCGATTCGGGAAGTCGTGTAAGGATAACTTCTGTCCTTCAGGATATAAGTGCCATGATGCCGACATCTTCGCTTATTGTTGCTGAACCAAATATGTATATATTGGCGAATGATCATCTTCAAGCATCTCAGAAACTTCTATGGAAATGAAAATAATGAATCTCTATAAAACTTTGTGTATCGAAGGTATATTCGAAGGTACGATTTGCTTCAGGGCTGAAATAAAGCCTAACCATAAGTAGTATGAGTAGCGAACCTATCCCTGCTATTGAAGAGACGGTATCACTCCCACCACATGTTCTTCGTTAGTCGCTCATCATTTATCAATTAAAAATATCCTTGAGAGGGTAGTGCAACGTGTGAACACCCTTTAAAAGGTTTTTTTCTCGACTTGGTTCATTCATTCGAGTACTTGTAGCGTTTGAGTAGGAAGAAACTATAAGGCAGATTCCTTTAGTAAACTGTTCCTTCAAACTCCAAGTTCAACTCGCAAATTTTAGCCTGGAAATTTCATCACGACAGTGTTTCTGTATCACCCAACATAATCCTGTGAGACGGTATCAGTTCAGTTAGGATTCTAATGGTTATATTCGAAAACAATGCCAATATGGGCGTATCAGTTTTGTTCCCTTCCCTTTTTCCCTTCCCTGAATACGTTCACGTTTTCCGTTAAGCTGATTTCCATTTGCAAGGCGTACATCCGTGCTGGATACGTGTACATATGTAGTGAAAGGGTGATAGTGGAGGACCCCACCACAATCAGGACATCAAGGTGGAATGAAAACTCAACAGTGACTCGGGCCTTGGATTCTGTGCAATTGGCGTTTCTCTCCCTTTCCCCCTCGCCCCTAAGGTAAGTGCACAACGCTCGGGAGTGTTAAAACTGGTGTTGAGATTCTCAAAACATCGGACTGAAAAGACGCTTGTGCCGTGGAAAACTTTCTGTCCATACCCTTTGACTTGTTTTTAACTACAGTGAATGTTTTCATCAGTTTCGCTCACTTTTGTTTATGGCCGATCAGACTGTCGTCGACGTATTCAGTTCTTACAGTACCTGTTTTTGTTTTTGTTTCACCTATTTTCATTTCGGTTGCATGCAATAAAATATTGATGAGTTTATGCTTGTTTGAAGAGGTTATTTTCGCTATGTTTTTGTTTGGATTCTTGTTTAGCAAGTTTTCGCTACAGCGAGTTGAAGCATCGAATTCTTCAATGTCCTGCCAACATGCAGTTAGGTATTAGGCAATAGCTTCTTCAGAATGAATTTTTACATGGACAATTTACATAAGCGCTCGGGGCAGCAGTATCTGATCACTGAGGAGGAGCCAAAGCCAAATTAGAGATTTTTAGACACACCTTTCCAAAAGATTTGCCCATCATCATTATCAATTTACGTTCGCAGCAACACGTGTTTAGGAACTGTGGAAAAAGCCTCCACATTCTTCCATATAGGCGGTATTTCTGCTGAAAGGGGACAGGCAAAAACGACGTCGCATTTCGGTAATAGAATATTTTTGGGAATTTTAATTCTTTCCTTCAACACATCCTTCTTCTGCGAGTATTTATCATACTCTTACCTCAATGCGAATAAAGCAGCACAAAGAGTAACTTTACCTCTCCGTCCTATAAGATTCTAGAGAGAGCAGGCTTATTAACAGTAACAGCAGCCGTAACTCAAACTTTCTTCAATTACAAAACTTATCCGATTGCTGCAACGTCGGGACTGATTTCCGGGAAAATTGCTCGCCTCTACTGCTGCAGTCGCTGCCTGCGCCGCAATGGGGGGCATTTAATGTGAATCGCTCCTGCCCCTAACAGTACTCCCAGTTTCATAAGGGACAGGAGAATACGAAGAAGGTGATAGCGAAAACACGATGGTTCAAGCGCCCCTAAGCTTTCCTCTCTCCAAAAACTGTACTAACTGTTGGTGGCATGAACTTTCCACCAGATTTCGCCTTCTTCCGTATTGCGATAGCCCCAACCTCTTTTTCAAAAATTTATCCGATCAATCAATCAATCAATTTATCTTACAAAAAGCCTTCTCGTCAAATTAGCCATAAGTCCCCATACTTTGGAGGAGAGCATTCAAAAAAGTGGATCTTCACGTTTCCTGATTGTTATGCGATATTTGAAATACGGTTGAGAGCACTGCTTCGTAAATTTTTTTTGGTTGATACTTTTTTGGAAAACAACAACAAACTGAAAAATGCAAATCACCCTTGCGAGTCACCGTGCACTCAACCGCAATCAAAAACCGCTAAGAGTCAGTTGAAGTTGAATGTGTGGTGAATCCTGGAAAGACTCAATGAGTACTCTATCATTTTTCTGCTGGATTACTTTCGTTCCGCGACTGCCGTCGTAGCAAGCTTTTCTCTAAGTACGCTTCACGTCTTCCAGGCTTCCAGTAAGGTGAATACTTTCTGTAATGGATGGGCACGCAAAAAGAGGGCGTGGCTGAGATGGAGGATGTGGTGTTGATTTTTTTCCTCCACTCCCTCCATCACTTCCCTGGCTTCCAGTTATCATTGCAACATCACGTGGAATGATCAGAAGGGGTTCAAAAGGTTTATTTTGTTGAAGTGTTACCGTTCACACCTAGAAACATTGGCACTGCAGAATTTGTATGATCCTTACTTTCTTTAATGGTGAGTTTGTTCTAGCGTTCGCTTTGGCGAATGTACGGGCACTTTGTGTACGGACATCTGCAAAGACATACAGGAGGAACCAAAAAAGAGAGTCTCCATGTTCGAAAAGGAATCACACTTCACCAAGCTCAAGCACTCAATTGAAGAGCATATTCCACTGAATAAAGGTAATATCCTTCTACGCCGACATTATCAGAAGACTCGCCCACGAGAAAAAGGTGCTGGAACGAAATCAACGATAGCTCCGAAACACTGGTCGGAAATTGTTGCACAGTCAGAGCAATTATCTCTGAATGTATCCCTAAGTTAATCGATCAAAGACGTATGTAGCAGCTTCAGAAATGGTGCGACAACCGTGCGCCCGCTTCAGCGCGACTGTGATGGCAAACGACGTCATATTGTGAGGACGGTGAGGGCAGTGAATGAGGACCACCTTCCGCTGATGGTGGAACACCTTAGTGATCTTTTTTCGTAAGAGTTTCATCAACTGCAGCACGCAGCTTGCGCGAAGAAAGCTGGTGATCTGCGCCATGGGTGAAGTGACTTCTTTCGACCCATGTACAGACGAACACCGGCTTTGCGAGTCATTAAATTTATGAAATACAAAATATTAGGTTGTCTTGTCGTCATGTCGCTTTTTTTCAACCAAAAATTTTCATCTAAATCCCCATGCTTTTACATCGTTTCATATACCATTCGAAAGAGAATTGTCTGCTCTACAAAATGCTATGTTCCACTTCCATCTGTTCCAGGTTTTCAAATTTTAGGCCTGCGAAATGGGAGGTCCAGCCGACAAAAATTGACCAAACCGACAACTATCTCTAACTTTATCTTCCCTTGGGAGAAATCAATCAATGATGTACCCTCTACTTATGCATGACCTCTTCTAAACATTACACTATTAGGTTTCCCAACAAGTCGCGTCATTCCATTTCCAGACCTGGTTTTTCAACCAGAACTCGACGGTCGAGCACCATTACCTGAGATCTAGGTCGAAATTTTTTTATAGCCGAGACATTGAAAAACTAGTAGAATTTGAAGAACAAGTAGTGACGCCTGGTTGATTTTCTCATCTTCTCAAGGATAATTTTTTTTTCAAAGAAATGCGGTCACTTTCGTGGATAAAGCACCTTATTCCTAAACACCTAAAATTCGAACTAATTCCCAACAAACATAAAAACAAACAAATGAGCGAATAGAGCAGAAGAAGTGCTCACAAAAGGAACACCACTCGATATGAAACAATGGCGTTTACGAGGAACAATTTTAATTTGAAAATTGCTATGGCTTATCGGTCAGCCAATTCGAAAAGAAACACGGCAAAGCTTTTTCGGCAACCTAAGGGTGGAATGTTCAGAAGAGGTCATGAGTAAGTAGAGGGTACATCATTGATTGATTTCTCCCAAGGGAAAATAAAGTTAGAGCTAGTTGTCGGTTTGGTCAATTTTTGTCGGCTGGACCTCCCATTTCGCAGGCCTAAAATTTGAAAACCCTGGAACAGAGGTGGAAGAGAACATAACATCTTGTAGAGCAGACAATTCTCTTTCGAATGGTATATGACCGATGTAAAAGCATGGGGATTTAGATGAAAATTTTTTGGTTGAAAAAAAGCGACACTATTTATGAGACAACCTAATCGTAACCTCACAAACTGCTTGTGGACGATCTTGCACCAATGAAAAAAAAAACGAAGTCGCAGCGAAAACGCGTACTGATAATGGTATGAAGGAAAGAAAAATTTATAGGTTTTAAGAAGCCCTGAGTCAATTAACGCCCAGTTCTCGAATTGAGGACATATGGTTAGGGAGGCTGAACCCCTCATTTCGGAGAAGGAGAAAAGGGTCGAGTGCAGATTACAAACTACAGTGCGTTGCAAAATCATAGGACACCCCCCAAAAATATGAATATCTCGGCTTCTAGAAAAAGCCGTCTATCGCAACTGGTAGAATCAGAACCGCCTCTATAAAAAACCTATACAAACAAGTAGCCAGATCATCCGAATAGTTTTCCGTATTTTTAGACAATTTTTTTAGTTTTGTAGTCGTTGCAAAATCATAGGACACCCCTCGGAAGTCTCCTTACAGTTGAATTTTTATCCATCCAGCAACGATGGTAGCACTTGTCCGGTGTATGGTAATTCTATTAGAGTTACGGTTTGAGTTGCTCCCTTTCCCTCCGCGAGTGAAAGCCAGACTTTCTTTTTATACGCGCCTGATGGCTCTACCATGAGCATCGAAGCCATTTTTAGGAGCTCAAAGAAAACCATAGCTTGGGGTGTCCTATGATTTTGCAATGCACTGTGCAAGTGACGATGGCCAAGAAAAAACAAACAAAAGAGCCACGTTTTCCTTGGCCGTCGTCTTTTGTGGTCTCTGGTCTGCTCTTGACTCTCTTCTCATTTTATGAAATAGTGGGTAATTGATGTTAATATGATGTTGTTATTCTTCGTCATCTACAACTGTAAGCGCGGAAAAGTCACAGATTACAACAGCAACGACGCATGCATGAAATAACTGGAGTACTATCTCTCGCCTCGAAATTCCTATGCTTTCTACTGAAAATTTGCTCCTTTATTGGTGATAATATTATAGAATTACTTGAGAAAATCAGTGCCTCGAAGAAGCGTCTTCAAAATTCGAAAGAGCTTTATAAATACTTTTTACATCCATGAAAATCACGAGAGCAGCTTTTTTTTCGACATTTGAATTTCTCAGCTTATCTTCCTCACCACTCCCCCGCGACGCAATCATATGAGAACCGAATCATTGGAGAAGGTGCAATATCGGAAATCGGAACTTCCTGATGTAAACATTAGCCAACTTGTTTCGCCTTTCTTCGCAGTGACCTTCGCTGCTGCGCCCATCAATCGGCAGACTACTCTACATCGTGCCAACAATTGGACAGTCTTTGAAATCACTACGTCAAGTTTTATAATAGATTTATAGTGGTAGCAGCAAACAACGAGCTCAAAAACTTATGTCAACATTAGAAAGGAAAGGAATAGGGAGCAAAGAGGAGGGACTCATGAGGGTGTAAAACAGTCCTTCGCGTAGCAGGAGGATAACTTCAATTTATAATGCAAGGAATTAGTTTTATTAGAGATATACGTCTGATCGATGCAGTTAGCCAAACTTCCTGTTTGGCCTGAAACCTAAATCAGGTTAATTTCTTAGTTCGCTGAATGAGATAGAATGCTTGCCGTCTCCTTGTTCTCTCACTAACTACTGGGATAGCTCACGTCTTTGATAATAGTATTGAACGACTACGAAGAAGTTTTACAAGCTCTGTATATCATTGCTTTATATTCGCAAGGCAGAGATACTCTAGGCTAAGTGCATTTCCTTGTTTGACCTCAAACCTAAAAAATTCATTTTTTTAAAAATTTTGACTGGCAGCTAAGACGCCGTTCTGAAGCCAATCTCTGTAAAAATGTCACGCCTTAGAATTCCTTCACCTTTGTTCAAACTCCCCAGCTGATAGACGTTATAACTTCCCAAATATACTCTCAAAATTTTCATTGATTTCCTCATGGAGAGTTAAAAAATGTCCGTTTTCTTCCGCTTGATGTTTTGCTTCATTAACTGTTTGATTTGAATCTTGTACTCATCATTTGAACACTGTCGTTTACTGGCAACATCTATCGTCTGTAAAAGTCGTGGTAGATTTTAATTTTCACGATTGTAGCTTTACAGACCATTTTCAGGTTGAGATGATTATATTTTTGATGCTAATCCCTATTATTCAATGGTCTGCAGCGTTGACAAAAATCGAAATGTAAGTTTTCCAATTTTTCCTGGTACTTGCTATTAGTCCAGTTCGCCTCACTAAATTTACCACTGATTTTTATCTTGTTTTGATTGTAAACTACTGTTTTGTCTCCACAGGCCATGTTGCCCTGCAAAAGTTTCACAGGAATACCGAGTTAAGGCAAAGCTTAGCCCCAGGCGTGATTCGGTCTCGCATCCCTTGCTTACCGGGCGATTGCCTTACCACTTACCCTACCGGGGTATCATTTCACATCACCGCCCTTTTCATTTTTGTGTTATCGAATCATGTGATAAAATTTCGCAGCGACGTACATCTCAGTGCTATAATATATTAGTTTGGGTAGGAGTTTCCAGTTCTTACAAGTGTACCTTTCACTTGTAGTTCATCTACTGCAGGACCGTGTATGCTCAACGATGACGGTCTCAAGTGCACTAAGAAAGGTGGTGCTCTCAATAAATGTTATCGCCTCATGCTCTATCATTTACTACCATTTGATTTTCACCATTATTTGATCTCAGGATACTACGAAACTGTCCAGTGTGACGCTCGTGGCTGCTTCTGTGTGTCTGCGAACACTGGTCTTACCGCTTTCGATACGCGTACATCTAATAATAAGACATTACCAAAATGCTCAGGTTAGTGAACTATCTCTTCGAACATCTATGTGCTTTTGAAGGAGGAATTCACGATAAGAACGAAGGTCAAAGAAGGGGAAAATTGCATAGTTGGGAGACAGGCGGACCTCCTGAGGGTGCTGACCGACGCGCAATTGGCAGCGAAAGATTTGACCTCGGCGATCTAGCATGGCTCACTCTTGGCGCGGTTGGCGGGTACGCCCACCGACTATCTAATCACTCGCCGCAGGTCTATACGTGGCGAGTGATTAGATAGCAGAGAGAGCGTAGTGTTGAAGAGGGCACAGCGATGAGAGTCGCATCAATGCGCAAATCAACGGGCAAGGAAGGGGTCCCATTTCTCGGGTTTCGGGCCGTTTCAAATGGTTTCTTCTTCATCCCTGCTCCACTGACCACCTCTACCCTTATTTCCAATGAGCTAACTTTTCATCGTAAATTCTGCCTTCAAGGCGCATTTTATAATCATCAAATATTGGTATTCCAAACGAAAACAGATGTGCGAAAAAGACCGATTTGAGCAGTGAGCGAGACAGCCCAACGAAACGCTACACGGTGGAAGACACACTGGGCGCTTAAGGTGGAAAGGTAAGCTAGTACTCGAGGAAGCATAGAAACCAGCAAGGCGCACCAGACACCAGCAGCATACTAGGCTGTTACATCCCAGGCAAAGAGAGCGGCATTCAGCGGCGCGTCTGACATTACCCACTAGTAAGGCTCTACACAGTAAGGCTCTACACAGTAAGTAAGGCTCCCTACATTTAAGCTTGCGGCCTATAGCCTTGAAAGCGCATTTTCTCTCTTATGGACCATGGAATTTCAGACGGCATCAATCTGTCAGATTTGAAACGTGCCGTGGATGCTGCAAATTTTCTCTTGTTTCATTAACTGTTTGTCTTTGGTCTTCAACGTACGTATTTCGAGGCAAATACCGTTTAAGCAGTTGGGTGTTTTTTTTGTTAAGCTGCTGTTTTGGCCAGCAGTTCGCCTTGCGAATGTTTCACAAGAATGCTGGGTTGTGAACAAAACTTTCGCCCCAGGCGGGACTAGAACCCGCACCTCTCGCTTTCCGGGCAAGTGCGCTACCAGTTACGCTACCGTCCAATTCAGCTTTTCATGGTATACATACCATAGCTTGTCAATCATAGAGTTGAGATGAAATGGTGCCCCGGTAGCGTAACTGGTAGCGCACTTGCCCGGAAAGCGAGAGGTGCGGGCTAGTCCCCCGTGGGGCGAAAGTTTTGTTCACAACCCAGCATTCTTGTGGACCAGTTAGGCATTTTTCTTGTTTTTTTTCGGAATTTTTTTTGCACGGGTGGCTTCCCTTTTACAAACCTGAAACTGACAGTGTACTCAGTCTACTGTATACTGTTCGCTCCTTTTATTCTTTAACTGTGACTTTCCAAGGGCACATCCATCACGATGGATCATCACATGAATGAATATTCTAGTTTCAGTGACCAAACAGTGCGGAAATGGTAGCCTTCCCATGAGCCATACAGGCGCAGTAATCTCCAACCCTTCCGTTGCTCACGAAATCTGTTCCTTACCAGGAAGGTCTTTCAGGGCGTGCCAAGCTTTTTGAAAACGGTCTTTTGCATGATATAGGGGCACATGCGGGAACCACAGAACCATGTTTAATTTTTCCTGAACGGCCCTCTGAATACCAGAAAAGGGGTCCCTAGTTCGATTCCTCGTGGTGACAAATTTTTGAAAGGTGTGACACCACAGTGGGGCTGCTTGGTGTCACACCTCTTACACCAATTTTTAAGTCAAAGTCTTTTTGTAAGGGTTACTGACGGTCCTAATCATGAATATGGTACTAATTATTCATGCTAACTCCATTTTGCGCGAATTTTGGAACGTCAACTCGAAATGCAAAAATTTGTCACCACGAGGAATCGAACTAGGGACCCCTTTTCTGGTATTCAGAGGGCCGTTCAGGAAAAATTAACATGGTTCTGTGGTTCCCGCATGTGCCCCTATATCATGCAAAAGACCGTTTTCAAAAAAGAAAAACCTTTCTGGTTAGAACAATGCACAGCAATGCATAAATGCAGTGAAAATCCATATGCATTATGAGAAATGTATAGAAAGCTACCTAAGGGGCCTTCTGCTAACAGAACATTTTATTAGTGTCAGTTCTGTATTCAGCTGCGATTTGCTGTTTTGCAGGCGACTAGTTGCAGTTCGATAGGAAATTTGCTATTCCACTAAATTCGGATGTGTTTTCAGAGTGCCACAATGCCTTGAAAAAACTATTTGCTGATGGGAATGTGCGTCAAGGAACGTTTGTACCGAAATGCAACGTAATTCTAGGTACGAATCGAACTAAATCGTCAATTTTTTCAGCGAATTTTTATGTAACATCTTTTGAGGTGTTTTTTCCACATTGGCCTAGCTTATCCAAAAAATGCAGTCCACGATAGCGGAATGTGGGTAGTGATGACTGGCTGTAAAATTGTGAGTGACGCCTTCTCAATGAAGGAGGAGAAAAAAAAGCGGCGATTATCCTAGATGAGATAGCAGACTTTGCACTCAATTTTGAATCTTCAATTGTTACAAGCTTGTGGCTGGTGGTAACGTAAGCATCAGACAAAAGGTCAGGCGATAGAAGTGAGAGAAAACGGGGGAAATATAGCAATACAGCATCCCTCATGTCAATTTCAATGGTAAAGTCACTCGCGACACGTCACTTGAGCGATTCTTAGTGTTCAATGTCCGCGGTGAGGGCCTAGTGAGCCTGAAGAGCGAAGGATGGTTTCTCTACTCGGCTTCTAGAAGACATCATCCGGCTTGTTCCGGACACCGGACCTTCGCGGGGTCTTTTGACTGATAATCACAGGTCTGCTTTGAGATAGCGAAATAGGGATCAATCAAATAGCGCGATTCTCTCAAAGTTTAACATCTGCTTCAACTTCACCTTCCGCTTTCACCCAAAGGTTTTTCTGTGGTGTATGACAGCGAGAGACTGACGTCTCTGCGCTGAGCAGATTATCCAAGTCAGCTAACAGCGGAAGGTGCATTAGGCTTTCTCATTCAAAGCGAAAAGTGCTACTGTTGCTAGGGAAGAGAGGCAAGCGGCGCTCATTTTCTGCTGTGTGAGAACTCGTGATAGTGGCTGTCACTCCAATTCTTCTACCAGTCAAGTAATTCGTCTGAATTCACTTGAATCAGCACCATTCCCTTTGGCTCACAGATCCTTCGTGCTAATTTTCTGCGTGAGGGCAAAGACAGCGAAAAAATGTACGCCGCCTACGGTCAAGTGTCTACTGGACCTTTCCTCAAAGTTCCCTGCTATGTAGTAGCGTTGGTGGATAGAAGACAGAAGCTTGTCTCATTGATGCCACAATAGGTGGCTAAGCAGAAGTAAATTTTTCAAGGGGTGGCATTGCGTAAGCCGACGTCCCAGTCCCTATGTACAAAAGCTCCAGGTGAAGTTTTCTTGGCAGCTATTGATCAAGTTATCCCAGGTGACTACGAATTACTACAATGCGATGCAAAGCGAGAGTGGTGTTACTGCGCCGATGCAAAAACTGGAAGGGAGGCACCGAACTCACGCAAAGGAACGGGAGAGAACAAATACATCATCTGTGGAAGTACAAGTGGGTTTATAGATACGTACATGCTGATTATAGAAATGAGGCCTTAACTTCTTTTACTAGAACCAGGTAAACATCTATCACAGACCACACACCACAAGTGTCGACCAGGGTGAATAACGGTCGAGGAATTCCTCGACCATCGCTCTCTGCTGTGCGAGAGTAGTGCCGAGAGAATGTACGCGCGGAGAGCACAGACGGCTCGCGGTGGCGAGAGTGAATATCCGCGCGGAGAACGTAAAGGATCAGGCGAAAATCCTCGACGTGCCGTTGAGGAATCCTCAAGCAATATTCACCCTGGTGTCGACGTCTCCAAGTAAATCTGGAAATTAGTGGTTCATAGCGATAGCCAATAAATGGTTTTAACTAGTTATAATCATTAACAACTGACAGAAGACCACTGCAACCGGGTAATTATTTCATTGCCAACAAAACATTGCTGTTGGCAGCCCATATGGGCGGCCATCGGCCTGAATGTGATGACCAATTGTAATATTGCAGATAATTCCATTGACCCCAACGAACTTTTCTATGCCGACGCTATCTTACAACAGCGGGAACGCTACTCAGTCGCAAGCCCGACATGCAAACTGGACAAAAGTAAGGGCGTGGCTTGTCAAGGTCAAGGTGCCAAGCCTTCAGTTAGGGTGAGTGAATTTTTTTGTTAGTTTTTACGGGTTTTTTCACTTACCTACGACGATCTAGAGTAGGAGATATGTCGTGGTTAGTTCCCTTAAGGGGAGCATCAGCAAGTGAAACAAATAGGCACAGCAGAACGTGACTATACTTGATTAGAGCAGTCATCCTCCAGGGAGGGGTGCGTCGCATCATAGAATGCTCTAAAGGCGGACTAAGTCCCTGCGTCAGTCACAAACTGACGAACACATGAACAACTAAGAGAGTTATGTGTATTAGGTAGCATTTTATGTAAGTAGTGTCATTATTATTATTTTTATCCAAACAAAAAATTTTCTGGTAAAGCTCCAATTTTTCATAACGATTCGGAAGAGAATCGCCTGCTCTATGAAATGCCATATTATGCTTGTTCACTCGTTGCAGGGTTCTTAAATTTCGGGCCTAAAAATGGAGAGGTTCAGTCGACGAAAACTAGCTCAAGCGAAAACTAGCTCTAACTCTGAGTTCCCACAGAAGAAATCAATGAATGATGTACCCTTCACCCAAACATGAGCAGTTCTAAATACATCTTAGGCCGATGTCATAGTTTGCGAATCGAGCGATTCGCTAGCGAATCGCTGGATCCGAGCGTTGCGCCAGCGAATCGAACGTTGCACCAGCGAATCGAACTTTGTACCAGCGAGTCGAACGATGTACCAGCGACTCAATAGTGGCGGGACCCAACGTTCAAAGGAAGCCCGCCACTTTCAAACAGTGTCACGTGACAGTGGACGCTGTTTGAAAGTGGCGGGACTTGACAGTGGACACTGTTTGAAAGTGGCGGGCTTCCTTTGAACGTTGGGTCCCGCCTATTGAGTCGCTGGTACCTAGTTCGACTCGCTGGTACATCGTTCGACTCGCTGGCGCAAAGTTCGATTCGCTGGCGCAACGCTCGGATCAGCGATTCGCAAACTATGACATCGGCCTAAGGCCTCCCTACAGGTCGCGTCGCTCCTTTTACAAATAGAGATTTCCACCAAGATCGAGGGTAATGTACCCTCACTTAAAATGAACTCAAATTTTTTTTTTGCAGCGAGACATTAAAAAACTAGTGGAATCATGATCAAGTTAGGAGTTGCTTATTTCATTGTATTTATTTTTTATTTATATTCTCATCTTTATGTAGAGATTTTTCAAAGTAGCCGTTTTAGTGGGCTGAGCTCCTCATCACGTAGGCCTAAAATTCGTCCTAATATACAAAGAATATAAAAGAAAACAAGTGAGCGAATAGAGCAGAAAAGGTCCTCACGAATGACATTGAACGTGATGTGAATTAAAGGGGTTTCCAAGGAAGAATTTCAATTTGAAAATTGCTATGGCTTCAATCGGTCGGCCAATTCGAAAAGAAACAGGGCAAAGCTTTTTCGGCAACCTAAGGGTGGAATGTTCAGAAGAGGTCATGAGTAAGTAGAGGGTACATCATTGATTGATTTCTCCCAGGGAAAATAAAGTTAGAGCTAGTTGTCGGTTTGGTCAATTTTTGTCGGCTGGACCTCCCATTTCGCAGGCCTAAAATTTGAAAACTGAACAGAGGTGGAAGTGAAACACAGCATCTTGTAGAAGAGAGCGATTCTCTTCTCCGAATGATGGATAATTTAATGTAAAGGGATTATAACAGAAGTTTTTGGATTGATAAGAAAACGACACTACTAATGGGACAACCTAATATGTACTATATCACATACGTTATAGAGCATGCTATTGCGAAACTTCACGTACTCAGGTAAACTTGCAGGAGAAACCTCCAAGTTACGGGCCGCAGCAGTGTCGGCAGCATATGCTGCCGACACGCCCACTCGTCCGTGATTGGCTACCACCACAAAGGTTACTGTGTGCAGACACGAGCCAGCCAGTCATAGACTAGTGGGCGTGCCGGCAGCATATGCTGCCGACACTGCTGCGGCCCGTAACTCGGAGGTTTTTCCTGCAAGTCTATCTGAGTAGGCTGTAATCATGATGACAAGCACTTATATTTACAACGAAAGAAACGACGAAGAAATAGGACTACGCTGAAAAGAGAGGAATTAGGAAAGAATAGTTATTAGAACTACGGATTAAGAAAGGACGATAGGAGCTCATTGGAATGGTTAGGGTATGAACTATATCGTCGGGCTGGTAACGTTGTGATGAGCAACTGCTCCTACTGCTTGATACTAGAAAAAAAAACGCAAAATTGCTCAAGGCGACAGAAAGGCGACTGAGCTAGTAGCAAACTAGCAAAGCTTCCACTCCAGGCCTTTTTCCCTTTCAAATCTCGGGTAAATGGTGCCTTTGCTAGCTGACTCGTGAGAGGGCGAGGCGTGGGAACATTAACATCAATCAATAACATCAATAACAAAACATACTTAAAGGAATCCTTCGCGGAAAATTCTTGCATTCTTTCTTGACATGAATGTGTCAGTTGTGATCACTGGAAACAGCACACAAAGTTTCACGCATGAAGATTCGGTTTCCGAAGAGAAACAAACGTACAAAAACTACACTATGGACATCGAAGGTAAGGTCGGGCGGGAGCCAAAGGCGAGGCATGGAAAGAAGTTGGCCTTGGCCGCTACGTAACGACGGCGAACGTGAATAACCAAGGCCTAGCAAACAAGCCCGGCGAAGTCTCGGATATATCGGCTGCCAAGACCTGTCGGCTGTGCAATAGCGGCCCCAGTTAATAGCGCGCGATTTGAGAGTGAGACAAACGACTCGACAGAAATAGTATGGGAAGAGGAAGAGAGAGGAAAGCAATGAGAAGCAGGAGCCAAAATGTTGGTCCAGTGAGGACGCGCGCAGACGAATGCCAGGAGCGAGACTGTCCCAGAGGTCGAGAGAATGTCGTGGGACACTGGAGACGGCGTAGGCAGTCGCTTGGCGATTTTTCGAGAATGTGAGCGAGATAGAGCGAGAGAGAGCAACATGCGTATACCTTTCATGCGATGCATGTATAGGGGAGTGAGTCTCAGGGGTGCAATGATTATGGCTGAGAATAGCAATCATAATTTTGACGCGTGGACAGATGGTCTGTAGACTGCATTCGCTTAGAGAATGTCAAGTTAGGGTGGCAGCGCGGAAGCTAGTACGCTGGAGGCAAGGGCACCTCTCCAATGATATCTAACTTTTGTGCAAAGGCTTATGGTTGGTTTATAAGGATTTTCTTTCTTAATTTGCCATGATGGTACTCATCTTTCACAGCTGACCCGGGCTAAGCTGGATGGCTGTTAAAGGCGTAGATATGAGGTTCTCGTACGCGTTCATCTCACGGAAGGAGCCGACGAGAGTGACTGAATAGTAATCCCGCGCCGAGTTGAGCTTGCCAAGCGGGGGCCTCCCGTGGATATCGCACCGCAGTATGGAGGAAGGAGGAGAATGGAGGGCCTGTATGAGTGGTGTGGGATTTCCGGCGCACGTCAAACTGAGGCACGAAAGCCGTTGCAAACCTAACCCTTCTAATGTCCGACTAGGCAATGAAGAGTTGCGAAAGTTCGCTCCAGGGCCTAATCACGCCGCTGATAAGGCGTCACTGTCCCTAAGGCTTACCTATCAGTTCATTGGGTCTCTTCCCAGTCCACCATGTCATTTCCTCTCCCACGGGATTCTGCGTCGCACCCAGACGAGTCGGCATCGATTTGGCTAACCGGTTTACCGCTTTGTTGTATGGCAATGGATCGTCCTGTCTGGGAAAGATATCGGAACAGTGCGGCTTTGGGATCCTGCTGGATTACATCCAAAATTAATGAAAGGTTGCAAGTAAAAGAGCGACGCTTAATCGTCTCTTTGGCGCTTTCAAGTCTTGCCCCCCCCTACATTTTGTATGTCCGGTGCGACTTTCGCTATGATTGAATTTCGATTCAAAAAATTATAATACTGTACAGTACTGATTGTCGATACAACACGGCGCCTGTCAAGCTTTCGAAATATCTGGTGCGGGAATGACGAACGAACTATCGGCACTTCTCGGCGCTTTTCGCAAGTGTTTATTCGTTACAATTTCTACGTCGAAAATTCTTATGAAAACCCTTCCGATTGTTGGACGGAAATTTTCGAGTGGATGCAGTTCTGGTTGGGCCGGGTCATATCGCTCCGGACGTCGAAACTGTCAAATGAAACCCAATCATGCTCCACACGTGATTCTGCCTCCTGTGAGCGCTTGTGAAATGTAGTCGTAAAAACGGTTAAAATAACGCGCATCGATAGTGAAGCAATTGCGGACTGATCCCTTCATATAGACTGGTGCATGAAGTTGCTTTCCTCAAAAATGGAATCAAAAAACGAAGCAGACGAAGCTATTTGTACGATATCATTTGCGCAACATCCTCGAACCGAACACTTTTTGTACGGTGTCCGCCTCGTAGCTCAAGGCTAGCTATGGATTTTTTGGGTAAAAACTCTCAACGTCAGTATTCCTATACAGTCTGCCGTACCACAAACGGCACGGCCTGAAGCCTGCAGAGTCCCTTTTAGTCCCCAGTCCCTGTTATAACTCTAAATTTTCAGTTTGAATGAGAACACATAATGGTGACCATCACGTAAAGTTTCTCTCTGCCTCCCTGCTGAACGTACTTGGCTTATTAGTCAGGATGCGAATGTTCTGAAGTGCCGAATGGGATGGGGTCGGACGATTACTGAAACTCGGCCTTCTAAACCAGGTCAACCGTTTCACGGTTCGAACAATTTTTCAGGGTTGCGAGCCGGGCCTTTCTCAAGGGGGTCACCCCCTTATCTCAAGGGGGTCCAGTTGCGACCCCCTCTTAGGTAATGGAAGTGCCGAATGTGCTGACTAAATGTTAAGTGAAATATTTATTTCACTCATTTTACTTCAAAGACAGTGAACTAAAACCTTTTAAAGACAATGAACTTCCATGACATAGAACAAAACATTTGAATATTGAATTCTTCACTGGCATTTGAATTGAATTCTTTTCAAAAAATCATTGAATTTTTTTCAAAAATTCAATGATTTTTTGAAAAAAATTCAATTCAAATGTTCAGTAAAGAATTCAATATTCAAATGTTGTGTTCGTAAGTTCGTAAGTTCATTGTTTTCAAATGGACAATGAACTTCCATGAAATATGAACAGAACATTTGAATATTGAGATCTTCACTGAAATTTGAATTGAATTGTTTTCAAAAAATCATTGAATTTCTGAAAAAAATTCAATATTTTTTTCATGTTGCCCAAAACTTCAAACTTCATGCTTCCGAAAGAATCACAAGAGCAGTTCAAGGGAGTAAATCAAAGAGAGTTACGTTCTCCATCAATGCATCTCCTAAGATGAGCCCCAAAGGAGCAAGAATCACAGGGCACTGGCTAATGAAAGCTATTTTTTATGGTTAGCCTCGCGAGATCAAAATTTTTGTTCGCTCACAATCACGCCAAAATGAGGATGAAAGCGAAATGTGTAAGACCAAATGGAGGGATATCCAACAAGTAACATGAAGACTGACGAACTTCTGCTCAAACAGCTGAAAAAAGAGGAAGGATTAAAGAAGAGTAGGACTGACATGATTGCGTCAGAAACCGCCGCAGAAAGCGTTTGCGTTGCGGCGTCAACCTTGGAGCGCGGCAGGTATCACCCGGACGCTGGAAAACTGGGACGCGGCGAAGAAAAAGTTTTAGGAGAGTGTAACTTTCTTGAGACGTATTTGTTTCACTTATTGAGGTAGGTTTAAACTGTGCCTGAGGTGGCTTTACAGAAAATTGCAAGGATGACCTAACTCTCCCAAAAGTATTTCTGTCAGAAGCGGAAAACCCAAAATTCTGAGAAGGCGCACCTCCAACTTTGAGAGCTCATAAAATCTTTCGTATGCGACATCTTGGAAATTTGTGAAAAGTTTTAGAAACTTCAAATATTTCTCTAACAAAAGATATATAAAAAGTTAAGTGATTGTCCCCTTTTTCAAAAATTTGCCCCGTTCGAACAGTTCCCGTGCAAAACCGAGTTTTTAAGCTTTCAGCGACTATAACTCACTTCATTTTGATTGCTGTGTTTCCCTCTTTCCATGGGGTGAAAGAGCAGGTTTTGCTCTTTCTAATAAGCCCTAAACCATTTTTCAAAGTTCATTTTTCGAGAAAATCCCACGTTCGAACATTTCGGGCGGTTTTGCCGAACACATTCTTTGAAATCGCGAGTTTTTGGGCTTTCAACGAGCATAACTCGCTTCATTTTGATTGCTGCGTTTCCCTCTTTCCATGGGGTGAAAGAGCAGAATTTGCTCTTTCTAACAAGCCCTAAACCATTTTTCAAAGTTCATTTTTCGAGAAAATCCCACGTTCGAACATTTGGATCCCATAGGTTTTTGAGCAGCACATGCGAGGTTTCGAGCTTTCAGCAATAATAACTTCCTTCAAAGAGCATGTTGGAAAGAGGCGAAGACATTTTTGAAGACCGCGAGGTTTCTTCTTTCTTATGTGTTTCACGATTTTGTGGAAGAACCGTCCGTAGAAAAGTAGGTTCCCGAAGAAGTTCAATTTCAGCCACAAGAAGTCAAACTTTTCATGGAGATGCATTCAACTGTTCTCTATTCCTCAAGGAAAACACCGTAATTTGCCCAAAACTGTCTCTTTGTGCATAATTAATCGAATCTAATGCGGTCTGCACAAACAATTCTTGCCCTCGGATACGCCACGCACGCGCCTGTGGCTGGACAGTCCTCGAAATTGCGACCCCCTTCCGACCAAAATGCGACCCCTTCGTTCGAACAGTTCGAACGGACGGTTGACCCTGCTTCAAAAGAGCTCAATCACAGCTCTACTGCGCTCATCCTCGCCTATCCATGGCAGACGCACAATAACCACCTACCAGGTCTCTCACTTTCTTGAGATTCAAGGCGTCTGTGCTCTCCTTCATTCGTGGCAGGATCGCAGAAGAAAGTTCAAGTAATCCGTAAACCAATTGGGGGGGGAAGGAAGTGCAGAGGGACGAGTTGTTGAAAGATAACGTGGAAGTAGCGCAGAGATTCCCTGTAACCCGCCTTTAAATTTTTACTTGTGGGCAGTAAAATGTGAAATGAGAGGATAGGGTCATATTCGTCGGTTTTGGACCTTTGTAGCTGATTAGGTTCCAGTTCCTACATACCTCTTCTGCAGACACGGTCCGATATTGAGTATACTTCACCTTCAGAAAGCTCATTTGTCATTGGTAGCACCGATTCTGCTTAGCCAATTCATTTTCTTTTACAACAAAAGCGCTCAATTGTTACATTTTTTGAGGTAGCGTATCAGTGTTTCACTTTCAGCTGTATTTGCAAGACGCAATTATTTCCGACAGCTTTTAACCGTTAAAATGTCCTGCTTACGATTCAGTAGTTATTTCATGGATGGAAAGTACAAGTGACTGAAGAAATGATCATTTCAGGCAGTCAAACCTGCTACGACGATAGTAGGTCCAAAGCTCAACAAGGAGGACTGTCCGCTGGACCATTCATGCAGAATGGGAGCATTTTTTGGAACCTGTTGCCCTCAGGCGAATGAAGGTAAAACATTGAACGATACTACAATCGCAAGCAAGTTTATATTGGATAACTGCTGTTTTACGCCGCAGTTCGCGTTGCGAAAGTTATCACAAGAATGCTGAGTTGTGGGCAAAACTTTCGCCCCAGCCGGGATTCGTACCCGGATCTTGCTTCCGGGCAATCGTGCTACCAGTTATACGTCGAAAGCGATGACAATGACACCATAGCTTGTCAGCATTCGCACATA
This sequence comes from Ostertagia ostertagi, assembly GCA_036418205.1. Lineage (NCBI taxonomy): Eukaryota > Metazoa > Nematoda > Chromadorea > Rhabditida > Trichostrongylidae > Ostertagia > Ostertagia ostertagi. The sequence goes on along the minus strand of MU868491.1, from coordinate 63,568 downwards.
TGACGAGAGATATCGGCAGTAAACCGCAAGGCTTAAGGCTATGCCACCATTTTTCATTTTTCGTGATTAGTTTTCATGTTCTTATCTTTTTGTACGTGAGAATGCCCATAAGCTATGGTATCTCTACCATCGAAGCTGAGATGGTGCCCCGGTGGTGTAACTGGGAGCACATTTGCCCGGAAAGCAAGAGGTCCAGGTACGAATCCCGGCTGGGCAAAAGTTTTGCCCACAACTCAGCATCTTGCTTAAGCAAGAGTTGCAGGGAATGTCAATGAAGTTGTTATGTTTATAATAGAAACAAGTTGAATCAAACTAATCTATTTATTATTATCTTGATTACGATGTTTAAACCGAAATTTTAACGATATTCTTCAATTTTTGCATATATTTGAAGGGGTGGTGAGCAAAGAAGTCGTTTAGTCTCCGTTTCGCACGTGACCCTTAGACGGAGACTAAACAAGTAGAGTCTCCTCCCTCTGTGCTCATCAGTAAGGGAAGGGAGGACAAAGAGTTCAGTTGAAATTAATTTCTCCAATAAATAAGTTATCAATTAATATTTCGTGATTGTGTTGTTTATTGTGACTGAGCGTCTCGTAACTGCAGACTTTTGTCAGATTCAGATGCAGCCTAGGAAGAAACGATATCACGTTTGTTCATTGATGCCTTTGATGTTGCTTGATGGCTTGCGTAAGTCTGAAGTCACCTCAGGTGCAATCCCGTTGATCAAAGTGTACCTATACGGGGTATGGGCACCTTTTAGAATTCTTCTTCCACCACGGGTCGCTTATTTATCTGAATTAATGGAAGCAGAGTCAAGGTCACATCCACCGACAGCACAATCCAACGAAACATGCTTTTTTTCAACTGCCACTTTATATTGGAGGGAAAAGAGGTCGCAATGAAGTTATTTCCATTAACTGACCTTTCCGAAAGAGCCAACAGAGGGAATCGTGTGGTTTTCGGGTGGCGAAAAGCGCATTTGTCAGCAAATGGCATCTCAAGCACGTCTGAGAGTGTTGGAGTGTAGCTGTGTGTGCGATTAGTACCTGCTGGATTTCTTGCAAATACACGCTCTGCGAATCGTGAATCTCAAAGTCTGGTCAAGGTGCTTCGAACGCCTGAACTCTTTTTTTCAGATCGATTTGATGCTGCTTATAAGTCGGAAGTGCAGCAACGGTCGTGAACCGTACTCGATACCCAAAGATGGCTGGCGGGAAGTCCTACGTGGGAAGACATGCAAGGACAACTTCTGCCCTACGGGATACAAATGCCAGGATGCTGACGTCTTTGCTATTTGTTGCTGAACCAGCATAATACATTGGAAATGCCGTGTAAATAAAAATTATTACCCTGTGACACTTGTTGTGCAATGTATAGGGAAGGGGGGGCAAAAAAGTCACTTCGCCCATGGCGCAAATCATCAAATTTTTCGGGGGCAAGAAGGATGAAGTAATTGATAAATGTTTTATGGCACACATATCCTAGGGTCCCTCCCCCCTGCCGCTAACAGAAGGCAGGCCCTCCTTCACTGCCTCCTACTGTCTTCAGAATATGACGTCATCTGCCGTCACCGTCGAGCTCAACGAGGCTTACCGTAATCGCTCCGGCCTGAAGCTGCTACATAATTTCTTCAAATCGATTAACCTGTGAATAGCTTCTAGAGACGCTGTGAACTAGTGCAGCAGGGTGAAAATCGTGTCGAGGAAATAACCGCCTCTTTACGACCCCCTCCAAAACATGAACTCTGATACGACCCCTTTTTGTCCTCTGCACATCCGGTTTCATATCAAAAAATGCTAGTTTCAGATGTGCGAGAGGGACGCAGCGCCGCTGCCACGCAAATGCGGCTTGATCCAAATGCTAGATTCAATTCTGCTCAGATTAGGTTCTCCTTCTTTCCTTTAAAGACATTTAACCTTTGCCACATTGGCCGGAAAGTAGAACATTGAAGGAGGTACTGCCCCTACACAGTTGAACAGTCTCGCGCTCCAGTATAGCGGCGCTAACTACCCGCGATCGCGTCGCGCGCTGTGCCTAGAGCGCGCTAGTTGGAAAAATCGTCAAATGTACCCCCTATTTAAAGGACTATAACTTTCTTCATTGATAACCATTTCAGAAAGTGAAGGCAGCTTTTGAATGCACAAGACTTCTAGTTTCTAAATTGTGCTGAGCGTTTTTCTAAGCACGCCTATTCTCGAGAGTGGGAGACGTCGAGGAATTGTCGAGGAAATTGAAATTTACATGCGAGTTCCCACTCTTTGGAAGACAGTAGCTGTCTTCATTGGCAATGCTTTGAAAATCGGAGGAAAGCGTTGTAAAGTAGAAGATTTACGCTTTCTGATAGGTGCTCCAGTTGTTTCGAACGCTTTCTAGTTCGCGAGAAATCTGCGTCGAGGAAATGTCAAGGAAATTTTCGAAGCCACTCGAAAACTCTATTACTCCCTCGCCGTAGTAGGGAACTTCTTTGAACACCTTCAAAATGCTTCTGTACACGTCAGTTCGATGGAGTAAATTGAAAATGATGCACTTGGCGCAGATCCATTCCGTTCTTGTATGCGCCATGCAGTGACCCCACTCGGAGTCATTGGGAAGGTGTTTTGTCCTAGTGACGACTTGCTTAAGCACACCAAAAGATATTTCCAGTATTAACTAATTAGGATAACTCTTGTGGTCATAGTGATGTCTGATCATTCCTTTATTCAAATCGCTTCCTTTCCAACCCGTTCTGATGAATGACACGCTTGCGGTTGCAGGATCTGATGATGCCAAGAAGGCTGCGAATCTGCCTGTTTTGAACTTTCTACCAAGATGCTGTTCCTCCACTAAGTTCTCGAAGCATGTACATCATTCTAGAGTAGATACTCGCTGCCCTTTCCCTACGATTCTTTTGCAGGACGCGTTGCCTTCCTATGCCATACTGATCACTACGAACCACAACCACTTTCCATTTAAATTTTAATTCCAGACAGTTGTAAGATATTATTTGCATTAGGCTAACTACAACACTTGTGAAACTAATGATGACAGCAAATAAGTGGCAGCAGCACCGTTGTGTCCGTTGATGAACCTTTTGATTACGACCCCCTCCCAACTCTCATCGGAGCAAATACGACCCCCTGTCGAGGATTTCCTCGACCGTTATTCACCCTGTGCAAGGCCGCTTTTGACCAGCGTTTCAGGGACGTCGTAATGGTCTATGGTACCTCGACGACCTCGTTGAGCTCGTACCGTGAACCATGTTTCCGTGGGAAAATCTTCTGATGTCGTCGGTGTAGAAGGCTGTCATGTAACTTTTTGATAGATAGAATGTGCTCTTTAATATGCAGTTAAGTTGGTTTGGTTTTGTCATTTGGATTGGTTTTGCAACGTATATTTGAATACATGTTAAACGGGAGGGAAATGACCCCTTTTCGGCCCCCACCCCTGTGTCATTCAACATGCGAGGCAACGTCTTCAAATGGACCCTTATGGATTTCCTGAATAAAGTTGATATCTGGATTTGGATTTGGTCTTCGCAACGGTTCGTAGAAGTTCAATGTACCATGTCCTTTGTTGTGAGGGGAGCCCTGCACTAGTATACTATACATCTTCAGCCCTCATAGAAATGTGCAACACAGCTCCGCGCTCATATAATAGCTTTGTCTTACTATCCGTGTCTATACTATGCTACTCATTCTCTTGTTACAAACCATATTTTGGGTACGATGAATCATAAACAACTGAGCCTTCATTACACAGAGGACGACCAGTTTCCATTTTGGAATACTGGCTTAATTCGTGAGTAGTTCTTGTTCAGGGGCATATTTCAAGTTTGCAAGAGTGGATTGTTTGAGAGCTAGGACTCAATGGTTTGAGTGCTCCCTGATCATTCTTATGTTGCGTATTGGTTTTGCGCATGGTCCTTGAAGATCATCTGCAACGTTCGGAGCAAAAACAACATGTAGGACCGGATTGGACCAGTGGGCGGGAACCGGAAGTGCTTTTGTGACGAAGTGCATGGCAGGTGCGGATCCACGTGTCAGTTTATGGAAAGGTCCAACATGAATCCTGTTCACGTTCACGCTTTTGACACGTTTGCACGTGTGCCACGCCGCTAACAGTTGTGAAAGTTTCACGGCGGGAATTCAAATTTTCATACTCTGTTTCACGGCGGGAATTCAAATTTGTCACACTCTAACTAAAAGAAGAAAGCGAAACGCGAAGAAAAGTCAAAAATAATCAAGTTATAACAAAGAGACAAAAAAGACGCGGATCTGCGCCTTCCCCGTCTTTTTTACCAAAATTATTGGGTGGTGCTGTAGTAATCATAATTATAATCGAAACCAATGCTTATGTTCCCGCTCTTTTTGCTATCCTCATTAGGCTGGGGGCTTAAAGTATTTTTTTTGAGGGAGTGAAGGCGAACTTTTCCGTGGAAGATTCCTTCACCTTCGAGAAGGGGTCGATGTACAGACAGAGTTACCTTTTTTCGTATATGAACAGGACCTTGAAAGTTCCTGATTAAGCTTTTATAATGTCTTATATGCAATATGTTTGTGCATGTACCTTGCTTATTCAGACAAAACAATACAAAGCAGAGCAAGGGTGGTGTGATGCCGAATGGCACCCTTGCTGCTACACAAAATTTACATCGAAGGCTTAAATCCGAGGATCAAATCTTATGTAGGTCAGCTGAGTTCTTCGCTTCACTGTGATCGGATTATTTGCACCAGATCACCAGCAGAGGAAAAAAGCTCCCTTGCACAGGGGCTAACCCCAGGTCACTTTAGGAGACATTTACCTATTCTAAAGACCACACAATTCAAACCACTGGAAGTATCATTAGATATTTGTCCTCCTGGTATAAAAA